>PVJX010008422.1:0-65745 GCA_004027295.1 Dolichotis patagonum
TCAGTCCCCGGCTGGCCTTTTCATCTTTTTTTTCATTTTTTAAAGAAATGTTACGGTTTTCTAGTTCATTTTGGCAAACTGATTCTTTTTAATATCCCAGTCCTAATTATAATTACTGTGGAATGGTCATTTAACTGCAAAACACGGTATGCAAAGGTTCCTACTAAGGAAGGTTGTGCTTGTGCCTGAATTTTGCTTTAAAAAAGTTGCTCAGACTTTTCTCAAAAGACTGAAAAGTAATCAAAGGACATGAATTGATGTTAAATGTCACAGTTTTGGTGAACTAGCAAAAAAAAGAAAGAAAAATCCAGGATTATATGACATTCATGTAAGGCCAAGGCCATAACATGTCATCCAAAAGTGTCTTTAAAACAGGAATTGCATAGCATGTGATGGGCACTAACTTTAAAGATTAAGTATCTTTAAACGCAGAGTCAGCAGAACCTAAGGCACATTATTCTCCTTGAAGGCCTACTGAATTACACAATGCAAAAAAATGTTGAATCGTTTTGGAAAGACATGAATTCTCAAAAGAAGATTTCTACGATTTTAGCGTCATAAAAATATATAATTTACATAGCAACTGTTGGTCCCAAAATGGTATTTCTAAAATACATCTAGCCTCAAATAGACATCACGTACCCTTGCTACAACCGAGGTCAGTTTCTTTTTTTGTTTACAACTCCAATACACACCCTCTATTTTTCTTCAAGTTCAGACAAAAGAGGATCCAATGAAGCTAACTTCTAATTCCAAATCAGTGAAATCAAAATTGAAACCTGATTTTCTTTCTTAGGACTCTTCCTTCTTCATGGCCAGTGATATTTAAATATTTTTAAAAAGAGCAAAAAAGAATTAATTATTGGATAATTAAGTAGATACTAGTCTGTATGGACTTAAATTTTTTCATTTTAAGAAGTAGACAAGGAACTCAACAGCCAACATGAGGGCTTCTCTTAACCAGCCAATGAACCATTCCAGGAAGAAAACCAATTAACCCCTTCAGTTTTGATGCTAGAACTGGCTAAGGTGTAAGGAACAGGAAAGGAAGCTATATTAATTGCCTTGATGACCCAGGTGAGTTCTTCTCCTTCCCTCTCTGTCCTTGGCTGGTTCAAAGTCTCTCACCTCCATCATCACCTTGTGAGCAAATTATCTGCAACCAGACAACAATGTCTATAAACCTAATTTGAACTTTGTTTGCTGGGTTTCTAAACCTGACATTTTTATATCTCAGTGAACCCCCAGGACCTCTAGGAAAATGAAGCAAAATCAAAGGAAAACACAAAGAAGCCACAGATTCAGAGACGTACAGTATGTCTTTCCAGGCCTTCCGATAGAGTTAGAATCACAGCCCCTATACGGGCCAAATACCTTGAGCCGACTGTCTGGAACAGGACACCACTTATTATTATGACTCAGATGTTGCACATCTCCCAAAAGTGTTAAATGCGCACCCCTCCCTTAGGGGAGCCTTGTGGGAAGTCCTTATGTCACTGAGGTTGAACACCTGAAGGGGACTATGTGACCCTGGCCCCTTTCTTTTGCTAGCAGGTTTGTAGAGGAAGGCATAAGTTCAGACCAATTTGGATCAATAAGTAAGCTTGAACTTGGGCCAGTCACAGGTCATGAAGTGAGCAATTTGTTCTGCTACAGGCTCCCAGACATTGCTATATAGAAACCTCACCAGAGGGCTGACCGTCATAATGGGCCCATCAGATCACAGACTGGAACCAATAAAACCACATGCCTACATAAACCTTCTCTCTTTGTAATTACCTCAGGTATTTCATTATAGTAACAAAAAGCTATACACTCTTCTCTGGGATCAAAATATTTCTAGTTCATCTTTTGAAAGAAAGAAAGAAAGAAAGAAAGAAAGAAAGAAAGAAAGAGAAAGAAAGAAAGAAAGAAAGAAAGAAAGAAAGAAAGAAAGGAGGGAAGGGAGAGAGAGAGAGAGAGAGAGAGAGAAAGAAAGAAAGAAAGAAAGAAAGAAAGAAAGAAAGAAAGAAAGATGACAGAACTGTAAAAGCTTTAGCCACCACTCAAAACCTCCATTTAAGGCTAATATTCTTGTTTAAAACATTTATTTATTCTACCTGTCACAAAATCATTTACAATATCTATAATATGTGTAAATCGAACTGGAGCAGTTAATACAATGTCACATATTCCTGCAGCATGTGCAGAACCTCCAGCTATCTGGCACTGACTGGTGAAACCCAGACCAGATGATTTCTGTGACTAATGAACCACTCAAAATACTTTGGGAGGCAGAGATAAAATTGTCACCACCCAGAGGAGGGTTCTTTCACTCACTTCAAATAGAAATCATCAATCAGCAAAGTGCAGCTTTACGATCATTACAGCTCAGGGTTCTGATGCTACACTCAATATCAGTTAGTGCTTGATGCCAACAGTTGACTCAACTGCTGGCTGATCTCTGCTGATAAACACCAGTTAGCATCACCTCATGGACTTTGTGTTTATAGCTCTTCCTTTTTTAAAGCAACTACTGTCTCCATACTACTCAGAATAAGATAACAGGATAAGATAAATCGCAGTAGATGCATAAGGTCACTGAACCCAGTCTTTATTTAAACACAGGGGAGGATCAATACATCAAACACAGCCTTCCTATGTCAACTCAAGAAACGAGAGAGGATCACTGCTAATACAGCAGCTGCAGGCCTGTGATTAGTCCAAGTTCTAGCAAGTTCAAAAATGATAGGGCCCAAACTGGGGAATCTTTGAGGGGTCTGGGTGTATAAATTATACCTTATCAGTGTTTGGGGAAGGAGAGAATGTTAACGAAAGTTCCAGAATGGCCACAGCAGTGTTTGAAACAGTAGGAATTAGGAGCTGACACCAAGTCAGTCCTACTGTCAGAGAAGTCCAGAGTGGGATAGTGAAGTAACCTGAGAGGACACTGAGGATTGTTGTCCCCATCCATCCCTAGGGGGATGGAAAGGCAAGGACGTACCATCTACCAGTCAAACTACAGCCCCCTCCAGTGCTCACAGGAAAAAGGAGAGAGTCTGGTGTTTCTTCTCCAACTCAAGATGGAGCTTCAGAAGTACTTGGGATACAAAACTGAATACAATTATGCAAGGACCAGAGGGCATGTGCTTTTTGCCTGTACTGGGCTTTTGGCTGGTCGCAACTTAAGGTAACTAAGAATTTGCCATGTTCAAATGTAATTTTAGGTTTGCAAAGACAGTGTAGCCACATGTCCCCCACTCCTTTAGCCTTTTATATGAAAGAACCTGGAAATAATTCTCTATGAAGAGCTGATTCATCAGCAGCTCTGTGCCTGTCCTCTGGGACAGACCTGGGGTGCTTCCAAGAGCAGCTGTCTTTAGAGTAAACTTCAGGAGATGCAGAAACTAACATGACCAAGGAATCAAAAGGGAGGGGAAGAAATGAACGTTGGCTCACTAGATCCCATATTCACCAAAGTCAGACTGTCAGACATGATTTTAACATTGCTTTTTAAAAACTATATCAAGACACATCAATCTCTTTTTCTCCCATTTCAGATCCAGGATTCCCCTATGTCATACTTTAAGTTCTCTACTTGACCAAAATATGTCCTCAGTTCTTCACACTAAAATTAAGAAACCTCAATATTGGCCTATGATATCTCTTGTGGTATTTTAAAAATTAAACGAAGGAAAGTAATCTTCCATACTGTAAGAACTACTACTGGGAAATGACAAATTTTAAATCCCCCATAATGTGATTATGTCCACTAGCATAAAAGGGGATTATTTTTAACTGGAATAGAAAATTAAGGAGCAAAACTGTAGATAAAGCAAAATACAAATGAAGCTGGCAGCGTTTCCCCACCTGAAGAACACTCATCAGTCATTCTGACTGTCTGGTGATAATGCTTTAGAAAACCCACCACCGAAATGAGATTGTTGCCAATGCCTGTGCATTCAAAAGAGGATGGATATGTCACCGTATGCAAAACACAGCATCATGTGATCAGAAAGACATTTCATAATTCGAAGCAGGTCAATAAATGTCAGTGAATACTCTGGAATTCAGTGCCTCTAAAACGTGCCCTTTAGGATACTCCTGAAATATACTGTATGCACTCAGCCAATTTTTAATTTTTCTGTAGCTTTCATTTGCAAAAGCACTTGGGATGCACTGAAGGAAGATATGTGGGTGACGTCATGCTTGGACACGAAGGTTGAGAGAGAAAAAAATTCATGCAGTTGAGGGAAAAGAGTGGAGCAATGCATTTATTTTCCAGGGCTCCCCTAGAATCACATGTCAAAACAAAGCTTTCGCCTATAGAAACTTTTATTATAAATTCCCTCGGAACAAGCAGAGGAAACCTGGGGCGTGGGATGTTTCAGTTTTCAACGAGAGAAGAATTATTTCCAAATTAAGATTTTTAAGAAGGAAAGCGCAGGAATGACTTATTCATACCAAATGTGAAACACATCATTTCCTAAGAGGGTTTTTGTTCACCCTATACAGTCGTTCCACTTATAGAATGAGACAAATTACTGAGACTTAAATACACCACCCCTTGGAACATAATACACATTTCTGTTTACAGCCTGAGGCCCGAGCCTTTAAAAAAATGATCCCAAGAGGCTTCCATCAGGGGCTTAATGCTCCGGTGGTGGAGACAGCAGGCCCGGCAGCCTGCAACCGGAAACGCAGGTGGGCGGACTCAGAGTCAGAGGCTGGGGGCCCAGTGGACACCTCAGAATGGGAAGGAAATGAGCTGAGTGGGGAAGGCAGGGGCCTGGCTGGGAAACCCAAGGCCCGTTCACCCGGTGTGGGTGGGGTGTAGGGGAGTTAATGTCGATTTTTAGTTATTATTCATTTTCTGCTCTTCTTGGTGTTTTTATCTTAGCTGTAGGGCAGAGTCATCTGCAAGGAAGGAGGAAGGAAGGAAGGACAGGAGGGAGGGAGGAAAGGGAGAAACGAACCCATTTTCACTGGGTCTCCACTGTGCCTCTACCCTCTGATTCCAGCCCTAAGGATTCCTCATCAAACTCCAGCATGTCAGGTTTTCATGAGAACTGCCCGGCAAATCTTCCTATCCTCCTTTCTGCCTTTCCCTTTCTTTACCTCTTTTGAGAATTCTAAGAGGCCCTCGTAGGAAACCAGCACATTTTCCAGGCCAAGGCAAGCGTGTGCAGTGGCCCTGAGTGAAAGGACACGGCTCATCCTCTGGAAACGCAGCTTCCCGCCCCGCAGAGCCAGGCGGGCTCCCCGCCCCAGGCCTTGCTAATTCCCACAGACCTGTCTCCAGGCAAGGTGCGGGGCAGTTTCTCAGGAGGTCCTCTCCAATTTCCGAGCAATCTGTACACCGCAAAGGGTCCTCTGCAGTCTGTCACTGAGACACAAACGCTCCTGTCAGACACCTCCTTGTCAGTCGCACCCTAAACAGGCGCCGGCTCTGCAGGGCTGAATACCCTGCCCCGCGCATCCCAGGATGTGACTGCGATGCTGACGCCCCGTGCACTCAATTACCTTCAAATATTAACGGCGGCTGTGGGAAGCCAGCGGCCCTTAGCCCCTCAACCAGGTCCCTGCGTGGGCACAGGTCACACCTAGGGGTGTCCAAGAACAAGAACCTCAACAGAGAGCCTCGACACTCCTTCCTAATATATTTACTCACAAACGGCAACCGGGAATCTGAAAAGAAGGGCATCCTTAAGACTGGAAAATACAACAATTTTAAGGATGAAATTCAAAAATCTTACAGGCAAGATGGCATTCTAAATTTCCACACATTTTTGAGGCAGGATCTTTCTCTACAGTTCAGGGTGACCTTGAACTCACTACATAGCCCAAGCTAGCCTTAAACTCATAATGATCTTCCTGCTTCAGCCTCCCAAGAGCCAGGAGTGTGCCATCACACACCACCCATAGGAATTATTTTAAACGTGACTAAGGCCATACTCTTTCAGGACAAGCAGTCTTCTTATCCTGGGGGTCAGAGCCCCAGGACATTGCTGGCAATTATAGAAGGCACAGAACCCATACAAATATACATGCGTATACATATCTATGATAATAAAGTTTAATGTATCAATTAGGCACAACAAAAGATTAAAAATAGCTGGTAATAAGATAACACAATTATAACGTACTGTTATGAAAGTTATCTAAAACTTATAAATTGTTTCCCATTTGATATTTCCAGATCACAATTGACTGCAGATAGCAGAACCAAGGGAAGAGAAAGCCTCAATAAGGAGCCACTGCTGTAATCAGCACACTTTCTATTCACATTTCACTCATCATAGCAAGCTACCTCTAGATGCTTTTTCACAGGGCCTGAAAACTCTCTCTGCCCTGAAAATCTCCTACTCGACCTTTGAAACCAGATTCATGCCTCACTTGCCTGGTTTTTCTCCAGACTTGTACTGAAATAGAATTAATAATTTTTCTCTTTACCCTGCATCTGTATCTTATACTAGATTAAGCAACTTTAAAAAGTACAATGATTTCTTATCTTTAAATCCCAGCATCTAACAAAACGACCTGGCAACTTCACCAGTTGCCCAAAGGACGATTTCTTCAGCTACAATGCACTCCTTAAACTTCACCATGAACAGTCCAAAGAATTAAGGCTCTTACTCAACAGACTTTAATTACTTCCTGCAGATGTCAATAGTGGTATTTACATATTTTTAAACAAAAGTGATTACTCTGAAACTCCTAATTTCTTATGTTAAAAAGAATTCCTCTTTCCAATTTTGAACCATATTACAAAGTTACAGTAATCATAGTATGGCACTAGCATAAAAACCAAAGGAACAGAATAGAAAGCCCAGATATAAACCCATAGAGACATTATAGTCAACTGATATTTGAAAAAGGCAAGAATAAGCAGTGGGAAAAGCTTTTCTCTTCAATAAGTGGTACAAGGAAAACTAGATATTCAGATGTCCAGGAAAGAAACTGGACTATTATACCATATACAAATTAACTTCAAATGGATTAAAAACTTCAGTGTAACAGCTGGCTCCTAGACGAAACATCAGGAAAAATGTCCTTGGCAAGGATTTTTAATATGACCCCAAAAATATAAATAACAAAAGCACAAATAAATGGAACTACAAGTTAACAAGCTTCTACACAGCAAAAGAAACAACAAAATGAAAAGGCAACCATGAAAATGGAGGGTATCTGTAAACTGTATATTTAGTAACTGGCTAATAACCAAAGTAAAGAAGTTACACAACTAAATTTTTTTAACAGCCAGCAAAGGGGCTGGGGACACAGCTCGACGGCATAAGCACCTGCATGGCAAATACAAGGTCATGAGTTAGACTCCCAGTACCACCCCCCCCCAAATAAAAAGCCAGCAAAGTACCTGAATACATAAATACAAAGTACTTGAATACTTGAAACAGAGCTACTATATGATCTATGTTATGTATTCAAGTTATGTATTCAGAGGACACACAAAAACAAGAAGATGCTCAGCATCTCTAACCATCAGGGAAATGTGAATTTAAAAGCCACAATGAGTTATCATCTCTCCTCTCTAGGCCTGAGATAAGACGCGCTGGTGCCCTTTCACACTGGAAGAACATGTATGTGGAAATGAAGATCAGCCTTTATAGAAAACAGCAGGGGTCCAGCCATCCTGGCCATACCTGTAGTCCTAGGATACTGGGAGACTGGGAGACTGAGGCAGGAGCATCACAAATTCAAGCCCAGTCCAGGCAACTTAATGGGACCTTATATCAAAAATTTTTTAAAATAATAATTCTATAAAAGGGCTGGGCCTGGGGCTCAGTGTGAAGGTCCTACATTCATTCCCTTGGACCACAAAAAACATTAAAACAGTATAGATATTCCTTATGAGCTTAAAGACAGAGCTACTATATGATCTAGCAATTCCTTTTTTGAGTATATATCCCAAAGAAATAAGTCAGTATTGTGAAGAGGTAACTGCACCCTCATGTTCACTGTAGCACAGGAGTCAAGACATGGCCACAACCTAAACATTTCATTGACCAATGGATAGAAAGTGGTTAGATGATGGATGCAAATGTCTCACTCACACACACACACACACACACACACACACACACCATGGAATATCACTCAGCCATAAAAACAGAAAACCCCAATATCTGCAGCTTAGATGAACCTAGAGGACATTGTGCTATGTAAAATAAGTAAGCCAGATACAGAAACGGGGGTACTGTATGATATCAAGATATAAGAAGTCTAAAAAAGTCAAACTAACAGACGTAGAGAATAGAACAGAGTTGCTGGGGACTGAACAGGTGGGGGTGTTAGGAGATGTTGGCAAAAGGGTACAAATTTTCAATTGTAAAATGAACAAATTCTCAGGATCTAACATACAGCATCTTGTGATCAGTTACTGCTGTATGTTTACTAGAAAATTTGCTACACATGTCCTTACTTCCTGCCCCAAATACTCAGCAGTAACTGGTTGCCTCAAAAGACAAGTTATTTGATTGTGGTCATCATCACATAATGACTATCAACTATTCACATCATGTCTTGATCATATACAATTTTTATTTGTCTATTCCTCAATACATCTGAAGCCAGGCATGGTGGCACACACCTAATCCTAGAGAAGGATCACTGTGAGTTCAAGGCCAGCTTAAACTACATTGCAGGACCTTATCACCAAAGGGGGAAAAAATTGAAATAAAATAAGATTAAAAAAAAAACATTCTTGCCAGGTGTCATGGCTCACATCTGTAATCCCAACACTTTGGGAAGCTGAGGTAGGAAGACTGCAAATTCAAGACACACCTGGGTAATTTACCAACTAAGCAAGCCCCTGCCTCAAAACAGAAAGTTAAAAAAAAAAAAAGAGCTGGAGATGTAACCCAAACACCACCAGTTTAATTCCCTATAACTGATTTTTTAAAAGGGCAGAATCCCTCTTAATTGTAAATGGGCAAATGTAGACATCCTTTACATACTCTATATGCCAAATATCCGAATGTGATTGATTTCTAATATTTCTAGTCAATTTTTTCATATTTATAACATATAAATTCATTAAAGGGTAGTAATACCTTTTATAAAAATATATTAAATTCTTCTTATTTAAAATAAAAGCACAGCTTGTTAAAACTGTCCTTCCTATGAAAAGTGGTACCTTTCAAGGTGAAATGAAGGGTACTGTGTTCAGAAGCAGACTGGGTCCTATGGTACTGAATCTCTAAACCACTCTGTGACCATTTAGAACGGCACAGGTCCCCAGAAGCATGGAACACAGAGAACTGGTCACATTCAAAGCCTCTCCTTTACCTATCAAAAAGAAATTGTCCTCTAGGAAATATCATCCATACTGTCCACCCATTAGGTCAAGACAGAATGACACAGCAGTCAGTGACAGGGAACCTAAAATCAGATGCCGGGCTCAAGTTCAGGCTCTGTCAAATTCTGGAGCTTGGAAAGATAATTGCTTTGTCTATCATTTTCATATCATTTATAAAATGATGTTATAGTAGTATCAATACATGGAGCTAGCGGATTAAGTAAATACCAAACATATACAGAGTTTAACACAGTGCCTCAGCGCTGAATAAATGTTAGTAATGACATCACACAGCTTTGATACCTGGTACACTCTCAATGCACAGTATTAGCTACTTACAAGAAGGGTCGGTCTACCCAAGTTTGAGCTGTTTGAAAGAATTATAAGCAATTTGTCCTGGAATAGACAAAACACTGAAAATCCCAAGAATGCAATGACGGAATGCCTATCTTGGGGTGGTGTTCGCCAGCAGGGTGAGCAGTCAGTCTACTCTCTAAGAGGAAAACCTGGGTGCACACACATGCTTGGAATGAGGCTGCCCTCCGCATGGACAACTCTGGTCAACCAGAGCATTTCCACTTTGGGAGTCATTTTACAACTTCATCATTTTGGGTGGCACAAAACTGTATTTCTTAACGGGAATTGCAGGGCATGGACCTTAACAAATAAATTTTAAAGCAAACCATTCCAATGGATATTTAACAGACAGCAGGTAAAGATACCCGGTCACAGATCTTCTAACAGAGTTTTTGTTATTATGTACTTTTAGGGGCTTTTGTAATCCACACTGGCCACAGTAACTCAAGTTATGCTACATAAAAATCTTTGTTTGTTATAAACTTACAATACTGTAAGTCACTAATTCAGCACTGAGGAATATTAATTAATCACAAAGAGACATTTTGCAGGGATAAGCAAGTCAAAAATACCCTGGAGGACCCTAATCAGACATTTATGTATTTATATCTATCACAGTGCCGCCTGGAAAGCACAAGGTCCTGAGTTTGATCCCTGGTACCAATAAATAAAACTTAAAAATCCATCACAGTGGACAAGAGATAGAAGCAAACCCAAGTGGCCACTCAAAGAGAATGGATAAACAAAATGTGATGTATAATATTCCATCTATAATAGAATGTTATCTAGCTTAGTGTATAATACTCCATAGATTTATAATACAGCTTTTAAAAGGAAGGAAATTCTTTTTTTTGTTTATACTGGGGATTAAACTCACGTCCCCTCGCACTTGCCACACAGGCGCTTATGCCACTGAGCTAAATCCCCAGCCCAAGGAAGGAAATTCTTATACACGTCCTATAATGTGGATGACCATGAGAACATCATGCCAAGTAAAAGCAGCCAGTCACAAAGGGACAAATGTTGAAAGATTATGAGATTCCTAGAAAAATAAAATCCAGAGACAGAAAGTAGGATGGCGGTTGCCAGGGATGTGAGGGAGAAAACAGAAAGAGACTTTCAAAGGTGCAGCATCTCAGTTGACAAAGATAAAAAACACTTAAGGATGAACTATGTTCATGGATGTACACTGACAGGAGAGAACTCAATGTCAATGAATTACACATTTACATGGTAAATTTTATATTATGTATATTTTAACTCAATTTTTTAAAAAAGTCATGCAGTTTCTATAACTTTACAAAGAAAGGGGGAGAAAGGAATTATCAGTAAGCTTGGACTAAAGAAACCATTTAGCCAATAAATAAGTAAATATAAGGAAAAAGCACTCCACTTTGTCTCAGTTCAGTTCAAAAGTAACACAAACATTAGTCACCTCAAAAAATTAAGAAGAATAAGGAATCAAACTCTAAGGAATCGAGTTTTGATTCCAAGCCCCGTCACACGACGCACACTTTATTTGCTATCTTCAATATCTTAGTAGAACATCAATAGGAATGGGAGGTAGCGAAAATGGAAATTGAGCCATAATAATGTTTACTGCCAAAGCAAAGCCCAATAATTTCAGTTAGGTTAACCCCCATTAAGATCGAACACTATTATTCTTTCTTAAGTGAAAATACACTTAATTAGACCACAGGATTGAAGAAATAGCCTGATTCTCCCACTTCAACGCCTGTGTCTCAGGTCTTATGTATGTGATATGAATATGAACAGAACTATCTATCTGTTCCTGGGACTTCCATTTTATCCCTTTTCCTTTTTGTCCTTCTCCATAGCCGCATTTATCGACATTTTATGGTACCTCACCACCAAAGAGCTCACCAGGGGTGAGTAGTTCTTCAAAAGTAACAAAGACCAGTAAAATATTTTCCATCACAGCCACCCCTTCAGCTGCACAGGCCTTCAAAGAATGAATTCTGAAGTCAGCCTGCCACCAAACCTAAGCATCTATGTCAGTGAGGGCAAACTTATTAGAGATGAGTGCCCAAACTGCAACCCAAAACTCAATTATCACAAAGTACCAGCGCTGCAATTCAACCCAAATACTGAGATTTAGCTTAGAAAAAAACTCATACATTAACATTTTTTGTCTTAATAGAAAAACAACACATGTGCCATAGGTTGACCACCACTGATCTGTCTTTTCAAACACTACAGAGAAGCTAGCCAGGCAAATTATCACCACCCCTAGAAAATGGGAAGGTTATTATTTGCTAAATCCTATCCCAACATAGAAGAGATCTGGAAAACAGGGCAGCATTACACTCAGGACAATGGACAGTCTTGTCCTGGTTTTGATTAACCAGATGTTTTTACTATAGCAGGTTAGAAATGACCGTTTTAAAAATGAAACAAAACAATGTACTTCGAAGGTAACATGATCTATAATGAAGTGTCACATTTGGAGGTGCCAGAACCCACAACGATCCCAGCAGCTCAGGGGACGTCTCCAGCACATCCTTCACCCAGCTCACGGGTCTACATGAGCGGCTCCACTTGGCAGTCAACCCCTTGGCATGAGTGTGCTCCCTGGATTTAATACAGTCTGGAAGGCTACACAGAAAGTTTCAATACCTTTAAATTCCTTTTCTGATTCTGAAAAGGTAAGGCATTTTCACTCATTCTGATTATAGGTTTTGCTGGAATTAGAAACAGGTGGCGTATGAATATTTGGTATTACTGGCAGCAAATTTGCATATCAGCAGAAAACAGAAATTTTCTAATCACATAAATCATATATTGTAATCACATGAAAAATAGCTCTTTCAATTTTCCTTAGTGAGCATTGGAAGGCCTAAGAATCAGACAGCCTCAAGGCCAGCAGCTCTTCAACAAGCTGTTGTGTAGCAATGACTCCACCAAATTATTTGGGAAATGCATGCAGGCATGTTTACTTTCCTAAAGGAAACCGTTGACTAAGACCAATCAGGTTTTAGATGTCTGCTATCAATTAAGAATAAATAACTTTATGAATTGATTAAAGTTTTTGCCATCTTGGTAAAATGAAACTGGGTCTTTATTTCTGTCAGAAAGGAGAAGAAAAGGGCATAAAATAAAATAAACGTTAGTGTCCAAAAAACCAACTTAGCTTCTCTCCATGTTTTTATTGGAAAAATACATTTTGTTTTCCAGTAAGATATTTCTTTCTTTAAAAAAAATTTTTTTTAAGGCTAGAGTTCTATTTATTTTTAAATGAGGCACACAGAACCACCCAAGTACAACTGAGATTTGCATCTGGCTGATCCTACAAATGTGAAGGACCAAATTCATGCTGTTTGTTCCTCATGAGTCTGTGATATTCGGATAACACCTCTGAGAGACAGCAAATTAAATACTGCTAGTCAACAGCAAGCAAGCAAAAACTGTCTTGAGAAGCCAATGTGCGCTAATCCTACAAGTCAATCTCTAATCGTACTTGCCAGAAACTTGGGGGAGAGAGGTGATAAACACTGCCAAGAAAATCAGCAGAACTTGTTTCCCTGTCCTTTTTCCATGGACTATTTCAACGCTCACCCAACAGATGTGCTCAATCAACAGATACATCTCAGCCTCTCCTTTCCATGACTCTGAAGACTACAAGGAAGTCTCTGGCCCCACTGAGAGTCTTAGAAACATCAAAGTGCTTCACACGGCAAAATGTAATACCAGCTCCCAGGTTCCTTTCCTGAAGCTATATCCACTTACAGGAAAGAAAGCAACAGGAGCTAGGCAGTGTCATTTGCATGCAGAAATCTCTGCTTTGCCCAGCACACCTAGAGGTGAGGACACAAATCTCACCAAATACCAACTGGCCGGACATATTGTAAAAAAGGGCCAGCACCAGCTCAAATCAGAACAACAAACAAAAAAAGCTACCCATGGCCAAAATACTCCCCCAGCTCAGTTCACAAATGGTTTAAGAACCAGAATTTTCAAAGCTTCACTCTTTTGCAGGGTGAGATGCTTGAGCATACAGGAGGGCAAGGTATTTTCATCTCTGTTCCAGCTAAAGAAATTCTAAGCCCTGCGGGTGCTAAGACCTTACCCCAACCCCCACCAACACAGGGAAAACCAGAATCTCCTGGGGGTCAAGCTAGGGCACCAGTGTCTATCAAAATCCTCAGGGACCCCAATGCACAATCAGCAGTTGAAAACCACAGCTTTAAAAGTATGTTATTAAAAAAAAGAAAAACAGCAGCTAATTTCTCTATCAAATCATCCCAGATCTTCTCTGCTCTGCCCAGAAGATCATGGTCACCATGTCCATCCCTTGTGCCTGTGTCCTCTTCCTGGCTGAGTCTGCAGCTCTGCACAGCAGGAGATAGCCGCTGGTGTCACACAGACCACAGGGCAATGGAAGCTGGACCCTACCAGGTATACAAAAGAGCAGCATCTTATGTATTCCAAGTGCCTCACAATAAGCTGTGTTGTAAAACACAAGGACAACTGCAAAACAGGATGTGTAGGAAGCATATAATTTTGCTTTTTTTAGACAGCAGTCTACATGTTAGAATCACCTGGAAGGTGGGCTTCAAACACCTCACTCTCAGAATCCCTGATTCTGTAGGCCGTGGGGTAGCCTCTGATGATTGGCATTGCTAAAGGTTAGGTCACTCGTGATGCTGAAGCTGCTAGTCCCAGGACCACGTTTTGAGAACAAATGTTCTGGATTCAACCTCTGGTACCTCCAAACATTAAAAATAGCAAAGAGAAACTCATTCTTACACTATCTCAAGGTACAGTCAGAATATCAAACACTGGCTACATGTTTGATATGAAAGACTTTCCCTAAACTACTGTTTAAAGTGTGAAAATGGTGTTGCAGTTATGTTTTTAAAAACCAAAGTGTCCTTATGTTTAAGACACAGATATTTGAATAAAAATTTAAAACACTGCAAAACAGTGACATAGGCCATATACTCCAGCCTGTCTCCTCAGGGGTAACCCTCACCCTGAAGTTAGGGTTCAGTATTCCATGTACATTATCACAGTGTACATGCACAAATACATAAAAGTAAAACCAAAAAATATGATAGAAAAATAACAGACAGGAAATTTAAAAGATAAACGCAAAAAGGATTCATAAGCATCAAGTTGGGGGTAGCCCCGGAAAGAGCAAGCTGTAGCCCCAAGGGCAATCACTAGGCTCCTCCATCTGGAAGTTTTCACACCCTGAAATCTCTTACCTCAACACGCAGGCAGTTAGCACTTCTGCAGTCAGGTCACCTGAGAGCAACAGGAGAGAAAGGGAAACTGAGTCAAGCATTGTAAAAGTAAACTGAAGGATTACACAGTAGATTAAGGGCACAGCACACTTGTCTGTCTTCTTTAAACGTTTCTAGAAGGATATTTGGAAGATTGTTTATTAAACTCATCATACATCATACCCAGCTGTTCCAGAGCCACGCCCGGGAGTCACTGCACGTGGTAAAGCCGAAGCCTTTGGGAAGACATGGGTTTAGTACCAGCACCAGTAGTCCTATTCTACAGCTCTTCCAGGGAGCCGTTAACCTTTCTTGGCCTAAACTTCATGATCTGGAAAGTGAAGGGTTTTAGATGCTCTCCAGAGTGACTCCCAACATGAGCAGTCTGTCAGTGAGCTCGGAAGATGACTAGTCCTGGGCTGCGGTCAGAAGAAGGCAGCCAGTACATACACTAGATCCTGGGTAGTGATTTTACATTGCTTATTTTATTTAATCTTCGAAGCAATTTCGTAAAGCTACTACCCATAGCACTGCAGGCTCTGGCGAAAGGGACTGGTTACAGTGTGTAGTCACTCTGCACCTACTGTCACCAAACTAGCAGTGGCACAGCCACAGAGCAACACCCCCAGCTGGCTGACCGCAAAGGAGTGACTCTTTCCACTACAGCTGGGTCATACTTTTTGTGTGCCTTCCTGTTCTGATGCCACCATGAACTTTGTCTCCAGGACTGACAAAGTGATAGATTATCGCAAAGATCAAGCTTTTTTTTTCTGTGCCCAGCCTTATCTTTTTAAAAAATCTAGTACTTTGTGAAAATATTTTTTATTTCAAAATAATCACCCAGGCCGGGGATTTAGCTCAGCAGCCTAAATGCCTGCCTGGCAAGCACGAGGTCTTGAGTTCGATCCCCAGTACCAAAAAAAGAATAATTATAATAATAATCACCGAATAGAATACCCAATGAGTTAGGCATAGTGGCACACACCTATAATCAACCCTTGGACTCTGGAAGGCTGAGGCCTTCCAGAACCACAAGATAAAGGCCAGCCTATGCAATTTGGAGACCATCCTGGGCAACTTTTGACTTAGCAAGACCTGGTCTCAAAATTTAAGGTTTTTAAAAAGAGCTGAGCTCAGCCTCCAATACGGCAAAATAAAAACACCCAACAAAATTAGCTTACAATATTTCTAGATAAAAGAGTCCATCTTCCTTTTTCTATATTAGAGAATAAAAATTTAAAGTAAAAAAACAAAACCCACATAATTTATGATACAACAAGAAGGAAACTGGGACATTTTGCTATCCCCTAATATTTTTTAGAGGCTACACCCCAAAGTACTTATTTTCAAAGCACCTGACTCCAAAAGCAAAGTTCTTGGCAATTCATGAAAAATTCGGCTATTTCAGAGTGTTTTTTTTTTTAAAGGAGAAATAATTGTCTAAGGATTGAAAATACACTGCATTCCTATTAGGGCAAGGAGGCAAAGCACTTCAGTGGTGAACACACTGCACCTGGCTACTGTCTGGCTCTGGGGGACACAAGGTCATTTTTCTCTCCATATAGGAATGCACATAATGTATCCAGTGAATGCGTCCAGTGAATCAGGTGGCAAGACAAGCTATTAGATAGATCAGTGGTCTGATCTAGGACACAGCTGCTTGGCTCCCTGCGGGCTGAAAATAATTCAGCATTATCAACCTCCCCCATTAAATACAATTAATGTTATGAAATGGAGAAAATAAGCAAGAGTAAATAAAATGGCTGACACATCCCATGCACAGCAGAAAATACCAAGTGCGGCAGGCAGGCAGCCTCCCAAGTCGCCACTGACCTGGAGGTGCTAATGAGGGAGTTGTGCAAAGACCACATTCAAAAGCGTCCTACACTTCCCTGGCCCTAACCCCAATCCCAACTTTTCTCCCACATCACAGCAGGAGGGCCTTGCTAATTGGAAAGTGGCCTGAAATTTGTTGCAGCAGCACACACGGCTGAGCAGCATCCCAGGCTACACAAACACACACACACACACACACACACACACACTCAGATTCCTTACTTTTTTATCAAACCCAGATGGACCCAATAAATGGAGTTTTTAAAATTCAAGTACGTGTGTGCGTGGTGAGTTTAAAAAAGAGACAGGAAGGGGGGAAAAAAGTGGAGATGGTTTTTATAAGCATAAATCTCCCCTAAGACTGGTGGTAATGACCGGCGATAGATACAACAAAGATGCCCGGTGAAAAGAGACCCTCTAATCACATTAGCTTGTAGTTCTAAAGGAAGATGGTTGCTCTGAATTTCCCTTTATACATAGCAACTTCAAAAAAATCCCTATTTTCTTAGTACATCTTTATGTAGGAAAGCCTTCGTGCCTTTGAAGGTTCACACAAAACAAACAAGAGTCTTTACAAGTCCTCCCTGGCCACCCAGGGAGAATCAAATAGTATTTTTTTTTCCTCCAGCAGGCCACCCCAGGATACCACGAATAAAAAGGAAGAGGAGGAATTCATATGTAACCAAGATGTGTTTTTTTCCTAGCGTACTTATTATACTGTTTTAATCTAAATATTATGGTCTATTTTTCACTAGCGAAGTCCATCAAGATCTAATTATGCATTTAGTGGACAGAGCAAGTTTTTGAAATAGTAGAAAATAGGTCAAAAATCTGGGAAATGGTGAAGAGAGGGAAAATTGAGGTATTTTCTTCTGAGAAGCCCCAGCGTGGAGCAGAGGTTTTGAGGAGTGCTGATTCAGAACGGGAGGCTGCAGAGCAGGGCCTCTGTTCCTGGGACAGAGAGCACGCTCCGGGGCTCAGGCCGGAGAGGCATCTGGGAGCCCAGTCTGCTGGGCTTCACGTGGAAGAGCTTAGGAGCTTGAAAGCTCCCGGAACTGTAAGAAGGTCCTCCAGTCATAAACATCCTCAAATGCATTCCTCTGACTCTGTCCGTCTCCACACAAAGTCTCCATTTGGGCCAAATAAAGACCAGACCCTGCAGGCAGACACAAAGGAGCCTCTTCTATCAGACCCAAGCTGACTTCCCACTTTGCCATCTGGGCCCCTGCAGTCCAGAGTCCCCCGAAATTCCTGCTGTCCCTCAGGCATGCAGGATACTGCCACCTGGTCATGTCAGCACCCCGGCAGCCCTTCATTCTTTCGAAATGCCTGCCATCCTCATCACGCTATCAGCGCAGGTTTTGTTGTTGTTGTTGTTTTGTTTTGTTGTATTGGGAACTGATCTCACAAACTTGCATTTGCCAGGCAGGCACTTGTGCAGCTCAGCTATATCCGCAGCCCTCAGCACAGGTTTTCAGACTAAGGGCGAACTGTGGTTCACAGACCTCCTCAATCTCAGCTCTGCCACTAAAATGCTGTGTGCTTTGGGATAGTTTCTTAACTTCACTTCCTGCCTCAGCATCTTCATCAGATAAATGGGGTGGGCAGTCAGGACTGGTGATCACTCTCGTGAATGTTAAATGAAATGAGGACACTAATCAGCGGAAGATGTTAATCGTGTTAGTTGGGCTCTCTCAAACATAAATGTTTCCTTCTGTCAGAAGCCTTCCTTCACATATGCAGCCTCAAATCATCGCCCAGCTGTTCTCTAAATTCTGTGGCACTCTGACAAAAGCTGTGTCTGGTTCCTGGTCACTTTGTACTTGCGTTAATACTCTGTCTTTATAGGTCAGCATACCTAGCAGGCACTTGGCTTTCACAGAACAAGGCCATTTGATGCCTGCTTGCATTCTTCCCAATGTCCTGGACACACAGCCTGTAAGAATCTCAGGATTCTTCAATTAACGATACCTTTTGAATAATCTAGGCCAGTGGAGGTGAACCTATAGCACATGTGCCACAGTGTGTATCACTGAAAGTTCTAAAAGGTTTGCCATCTCTGATCTAGACAAATAACAGTAAAGAAAAATAGCTGAACCCAAGTGAGATGAAGGAAAAAACAACTTCTACATTATGAAGACTAGGTGGGATGGATGGATGGATGGATGGACAAACAGACAAGAAAATACAGGGAGAGATACATCAATCAACAGTCAGCTACAATACCCAAGACATTATCAGCAACTCAAACCTTAGAGGACAGTGTATTGACCAGCTTCTTACTAGCACCACACCATTTATGGTTTTACTACCAGTTTTTTAAATGTTGTATCTTTGCTTCTTTGTGAAATTCATAGAAAGAAATTCCACCATACAAAGAGACTTGAAACCAGATATGGTGGCACATGCCTACCATCCCAGCACTTGGGGAGGCTGAGGCAAGAAGCTCTCAAGTTTGAGACCAGCATGAGCAACTTAGCAAGACTGTCTCAAAATGTAAAAATTAAAAACGGATAGGGATGTGGCTCAGTGTAAGGGCCCTGGGTGGTTCAATCCCCAAATACAGAAACCAAAACAAAACAAAAACAAAAAAAACCTTGAATCAGCATTTCTTTTTCATTTCAGAATATTATAATTTAAACTAGAATTATACTCAAAACCTTTCAGACAAGCTCAGCTCACCTTCACCTTCTGTCGCTTGTTCATGCCACAGGTTTGACTGAGTGACAAGACCATGTGCCAGTCATGTGCCTGTCCCCCGGAAAGCCCACAGACGGCCCGTCCCTGAGAGGCGCTCCCAGCCCTGTGCCATCCCTTGCTCTTCTCGTCCAGTCTGCCACTTCCATCTGTCCCTGCATTAATTCAGTAAAGTGCAGCACCAGCATGAAAAGCCCCATCCCAGAGATAATGAGAGGAGCCGTGCAAAGGCAGATTGCAGAGCACTTGGCAACACTGGGGTTTGAAGGTCTGGGCTAGTGGAGCCCATTTCCCTCACTCTCTACGGTTCAGAAAATGTTGCGTGCCTTTCAGGTGGAGGGAAGCTCCAACTAGGACTTGGAGCATTGGGAAAATTTCCCAGAACGCTGGGATTCTGGAATTGCCCGATGGGTCACACCAGTGACAGGGAACAGCCTTGGAAAACCTTCTGTACTTGGTTGACCTCTGTTCCGAAAGGCCACATCTCTGCTTATATCTTAGAACTTTCAAATGGACTAGAAGTGGGATGGGGATAGCACACCAAGCAAAAAATGTAGGCGGTAGGCCTGCTGGGACCAGAGATAAGCTATGGAAAGAGATTCACAGCAACTGATGCCAATACACACAAAACAATCAGTCACAGCTCCATCCTCATGACAGCCTCCCGCCGTACGCCCAATTTCAGTTACCTGCAGTCTGAAAAGGCTGGTATCTGCCTTGACTCCTTCAGGAGTCCACATTCATAAGTGCTGTTTTATTATAAGTTACTGTTGTTTACCTCTGACTGTGCCTAATTTATACATTAAACTTTATAACAGGTATGGCTGTATAGGGAAAAAAAGTAAGTATGGGTTTCAGAACTCATCAGAGATCTGGGAGCTTATCCCACATGATCAATGGGAATCACTGTGCTGTTCTTTCCCTCCTGAGGTCCCCAGACCTTGCACCTGCGCAGGAAACCCCACAAGCAGTAGCGAGAGCTCGGGAGGCATCCTCTGCCATGGGCAATCTTCCTAATATGATAATGATTCAGATATCCCTTCTTCAGAAGTCACCTCTGGACAATCCCTCCAAAATAGCTCTGCCTACAACACCTCCATCGCCATGCTCTTCTGTTTCTTTATAGCGTGTACTGTTAGCTGGCATTAAATTATATCATCATCATTATTGTTTTTGGCAGTCTCCTTCGTCAAAGCATGTGCTTCTAGGACAGTGCCTCAGTTTCCTTCACATCTGAATTCCCAGTTCTTAGAAGTGTATATAGCATGATGCAAAATACATAATGAATATCTATTAAATGAATAATTGATATTCATTTAATAATATCATAATATTAATCATAAACCCATTAGTGGAGACCCATTGCTATTGAATTTCTAAAGACAAGAATTTCTCTACCTCTATGCAATAGTAGGATCTTCCCTTGGTATCTGCAGGGGATTGGTTCCAGAACCTTTTTAAAGCACACTCAAGCCTCCTATAAAACTAATGTAAGCAGGGCATGGTGGTGCATGTCTGTCATCCTAGTACTTGGGAGGCTGAGGCAAGAAAATCACTGTTGAGTTTCAGGCCAGTCTGGATTATACAGAGTGTTCAGGGCAAACCTGAACTACAAAGTGGGACCCTATCTCAAAACAAAACAAAACTTTAGTGCAGTATATACACAGGCCCTACACACATCCTCCTGTGTGTTTTAAATCATCTGATGACTTGCATGTCTAACACAATGTAAATGCTATGTAAATAGCTGTTATACTGTATTGTTTAGAGAATAACAGTGAGAAAAGAAGTTTGTAGTATAGA
The DNA here is from genome assembly GCA_004027295.1 of Dolichotis patagonum. Taxonomy (NCBI): domain Eukaryota; kingdom Metazoa; phylum Chordata; class Mammalia; order Rodentia; family Caviidae; genus Dolichotis; species Dolichotis patagonum. The sequence continues at coordinate 21,235 of PVJX010008422.1, forward strand.
TGTTGAAGACAGATGCAATCATTTTTCTGAAAATTTTCTATCTCTGCTCTATTGAAGCCATCATTGGGGGACTCATAGGTATAAAAGGTCCTTTGCACTGTGCTTCAAGTAACACCTACCAAACCCAGCCTCTGCACTGATGCTAGACACAGACCAGACTAAGGATGCAAGCTTAAGGATGGGAGTATTTTGGACAATGATCCCAACACAAAACCACATTTGAAGACACAGGGACACAGGTTCAAAGGTCACTGGACAATATCAGATGCAAGGGGCCCGACCCATTGCTAGGACCAAATGGACCTAGAACTGAAGGATATCACACACACCACACCATGGGGACAGTGAGAAAGCCACAGGGGTGACACTTCCTTCCTGTGACTTCAAAGGCGCCAATGGCAACCGAAGGGTAGGACAAAATTAAAATTTCCCTAACAAGATTATGCTGCAGACAAGGACAAAATTCAGGTTAGAGAGCAGGGCCTTCACTATATAAGTTTGCCTGGTATGTGCAGGCTGCTCAATATACTGAACAGAAAGTTCTCACTGAAGTTCTACGAAATCAATGAAAAAGAAAACCAATTTTAAAACAATTGTCTTAATCAGTTTTCTGTTGCTAGAACTGAATACCAGAGATTGGGTCATTTATAAATAATAGGAGATGCATCTGGCTCATGATTCTGGAGTCTGGGACATCTCAGAACCTGGCATTGGCATCTGCCACGCCTATGCTGTGTTACCACAGGGCAGACAGCACAGTGTGGGGAGATGGGGCAGGTGAGCTAGGTGGGATCTCTCCTCCTCTTCCCATAAAGCCACTCGGGCCATCTTGGGGCCCAGCCTCATGACCCCATCTACTCCTAATTGCCTCCCCAAAGCCCATCTTCAAATACTATTAGCATATAAATATAGGGATTAGTTTCCAACACATAAAATTTGGGAGACAAATTCAGACTATGGCATTCTAAAGTCATATAGTTGTTGCGTGTAAAATCTTTTCTAAAAGCATAATATAGTCAATTTGCTTCCATTAGAAATCATCTTTTCTGCACACGCTAGAATTAGGTTAACCATTAACTCAGCAACACACAGGTTTTTCAATCCTAAATTAACTTTTCATAGGAACATTTGTGCAGAGTAGAATTTCAGTTCTGCTGCAAAATACTATGTGAGAGAAAAACTTCATTTTTCTTACTACTTCAAGAATTATTCAACAGTGTGACTACTATTGCATTCTGGATTTAACATCATCTCTTCCCCCAAAGTGAGACATTTTCTCAACAAAAAGGCTTTAAGTAAAATGACATAAGCAGTATTAATAAGCTACATAGCGGAAGATTATATTCATCCTATAGACAAAATGTTGTATTTATCTGATATTCCACTCTCCATGCAAGGAAATGCAACATTCGCATTAGAATGTGTTTTTGTAGCCTTCCCGCTGTGCACATCAGCAAGCCTCAACTTTGCTCATCCGTACACCTTCCCTGATTGGTCTCCAGACATGAGAAAGAAAAGAATGAGATCGTTACAGCCTTTGAAGAGAAACAGGCATGAAATAAGTAGCTGAAGAAGGAAGAAAGAAAGAGGGGGAGGAAAGGAAGAGCAGGAAAGGTCAACAGGAAAGGACTGAATAGAAAATGGGACAGGGCAGCCGATGGCAAAGGCTAAGAGAATTCAGCCAGAGATGACCTTCCGTACCCTATTCACAGCAACCGCCTTCCTAGCAGAGGACCTGATGCTACCAGCAGATAACTTGAATCATTTTTTTTCTTTTTCTTACCAAATAGCAGTAGCATCTGCCAAAATCTGTCCTTGACCCACCCATCTATCTTTGCCCTCCCCCTCTGCGAGCTCCCCTCCTATCTACCACAGAAAACAAACCCCTCTAACTTGCAGCTCTTCCCAGCTTCCATCTTCCATTCATCATCAACAACAAAGGCGTTTATGAAGGCTCCCCAACGTGTGGCCTCCTCTAGGCTCAACACAGACTAGAGGTAACACACTCGGTTTCATCTTCAAGGAGCTTCCCAAGGAGATTATTGTTTGGTTTTTATAAATTTGACCAGCAGAGAATCTCAGGGTGCATGCCCTGTTAACAGCGGGTCCGTGGCTTTGCGTACAAAGAGCAGCACATGATAGAATCCCCTATAAATCAAAGTGAGGCCTCCCACGCTCTGGTACCGTCCTCCAGGTACGCAAAAATGGATGTCTAAGCTGGGGGACCTGCTCGTCCCGAGGAATAGCTTGCTTTCTTCCTTCTCTAATGTATTGGGGCCATGTCTGCAGCCCTGACACAGCCACGCTCAGAAGACAGCCAACCAGAGCTCAACAAATAATTGAACCATGCATTCTGGACACATATTAAGCAATTCTACTCTAGGGTAATTATGCCATGCACTCCACTTGATCTAAGGCAATGTTCAGGTGCAAAGAAAATACTACCTGAAAAACAGAAACAGAGCACTATGATTTCTGCTTGTCAAGGACATTTACTTTCTTTCAGCAAATGAATGTGAAAACAGTTAATTTTTTTAAGATATGTCTCTTGTATTTTACAATATAATAAGCTCTGAAGTACTGTGGTCTAGAAAATAAAAATACGTGAGATTTTCTTGTAGAGAAGTTCAAATGGTAGGGGAACATTTGAAATTTTCAGTCTTCCTGGAGATCAGAAGGACTTTGAGAATAATGCATTTTTTTCCCTCAACAAAGGGCATCTGCAGGGCTTAATCTACTGAAAAGAATCATTCTGACAGTCTTAATGTATTCTTTTCAGGAAAGCCCTGGCAGAGAATTCCACAGGAAAAAAAAAAAATCAGTAACCCAGGATAGCACCAATCTAAACCATTATATCCCTTTTATAAATAGATGAAGCCAAAGTATTTTCAATATATTCTAGATATTTGATTGAACTAGGAAATAGCAATGATAATCCTAAATACTACATATTTTTCACATTTCCTTGGTGGACCAATATTAAAACAAATATTTAAAAGATCTCACAGTCTTTCAAAGAAAATCTCCTAGGGAAGCCATTTGCAGAATTCCGCTATAAGACAAAAATATCCCTGAGGTAGGAAATATTCAATTGCATTAATGTTGTAACTGAGAACAGTAAACCCAATAATAAGAATAATTACAGCATGATATTATTATAACAAGACTTCTTCCATCCAAGACTCAGTATGTTTTGTAGACATTGCTTCATGATAGGATTATACTGGAGAAAATTAGAATACAAGGAATGTTAATAACTCGTCTCAGATCACTGGTCAGCTGGGAAGACAGACTGAGATGTGAATTCTTGATTCTGATCTGCTCAGCTAACAAACTGACCACATTATCATTCAATTTATATTTGAGAGAACTCTATTTTGGAGCCATTATCTAAGAAATTCATATCAGTTCTTCCAATAAATTCTAGTTTTGCTCCTTTTTCTCTCTATTCAGTAATTTCAACTGCCATAGCTGTTAAAATGTAGAATAATCAGGGTGAAAGTCCTAAAGCGGGCGGTCTCTGCCTCCTGTAATCAATTCTCTCTCTCTGTCTCTCTCTGTCTCTCTCTCTCTCTCTCTCTCTCTTTCTCTCTTCCCCTGCCCCTCAGCCACCTCCCCCTCTTGGCACAACACAGAAAGCCAAGTTTTCTCAAATGTGTTAAGAAATACATTTTTCTTAAAAGGTATTTCTCAAATACATTTTAAAAATCATATCCTTCCCCAGGACTGGAGCAAGAGGGTTCCCTGTTGCGTGTCATAATGGTTGAAGTGCTCCATCACGGGGGAGTCGCATGCTTCTGTCCACCCTCTTGACCCTCGCGGTACAAGGCATCTCTTCCTCTCGCCACCCCTCTTCTGTGTGTGCTCCTCTTTCTACAGAGCCTCCCCGGTGTCTACTTGCCTAGGCTCTAAATACATATTCAGCGATCCAGTCGCATGGAGGTGAAAAGAACCTCAGAGCCCACTCAGTCCAGCTGCACTGCCTGCCCTGGGGCAGCCATCCTCCGTGTACCTCCTTCCCTATCAGAAACACAGAGCTTGCTGAGCATTTTAGTGCACAGAAAACTGCCATCTTCTCCAGTGCTCACTTACACATTTAACTCAACAGACCCAATTCTCTCCCTTACACTGATCTATAACAAATAAACTTGTCTTTTAAATCTTGGGAATGTTCAAAAACATCTATTATGTTTGTCCTTAACCATCTCTGCTCTAAGCTCACATACCAAAACCTTGTTTATTATTATTATTACATAATGAGGTACTGGTGATTGAACCCAGGTTCTCTGCACTCGGTGATACCCTCAGCCTTTTTTTTAACCTTTTATTTTGAGACCAAGTGTAGCTAAATCACTAAATCGCTGGGAGCGAACTTGTGGTTTTACTGCCTCAGCCCCCCAGAGTGATGTAGTTATGGACATAGGCCACCAAATCCATCTCCATACTAAGGCCTTTCAGCTATTCTTGTAGGCTCCTGACCTTTCCAAAAGAAAGGAGCTACCTCTTATGTATGCCATACACACAGAGAAAATAATAATATTTATTCAGCATATTGGGAAAATAAAGGAGAGTCGAGGGCAGAACTGAGCAACTTAGAGACACTAAGCCTAGCTCTATTATTTCTGCTTTTCAAAGATATTTACTTCCTTTTTAAACCTAGGACTAGGACCCAAGCCTAGGACCCAGCCCAGGGTCATAGGGATCAATCCAGTACCTCAGCAGGTCACGCACGGCACCCAAATGAGCAGCTCCATGTGAATTTTGTTGGTTACTTTCCTAAAACCTAGAGCTCGAAATTGAGCACATTCTGCAGAAACCAACCCCAAATCCAATTTAGTTCATCAAACCTTCTCCAATAACCAAAGCCAACAGTCACTTTTCCTCTTATGACTATAAAACACATCACATCCGCTTGAGCTGAATTTGATGTCATGACATTTTTATCAGCTATGTTTTAGATTTTCTTAAGTAAGTACCTTAACTGACATGTGTCCGACTTGCTTTCCCAAATAGTGATACAACTTCCTTGGGCAAAGGAGTCCACAGTTCTTTATTATCACTAGAAGAACACAGTTCAGGGTAGCACTCAGTAGGACTCCCCAAAATATTTGCAGAGCTCCATTAGGCAGCTTCTCCACAGGAAAGGCGGGACACAGAGGCTATGTTCTGTTTTTAAAGATATCAGCCCCACCTGAAGCGGAAGTTTATCATTCTGTCTGCTCATGCAGAGTCTAAACAATGACCCAGGCTTTCAGACTGGAAACTTCACACAAATAAACACTTCCAGCCAGGTCCGGATTGGCGAGGAGGGCCTTGGGATTCCTTATCCTATCAGCGTTATTAGGCCCAGACCCTCATAGCTTAACTTATAAACACTATTAAGTGATGTTGCAGTTTTATTTAAAGCTATGTTTGCTTTCAGATTAGATTTCAACATGTAATAAAAATTCCCACCAGAATATGGTTAAGAGTGGAGGGCATTTTGATTTCAGCATTATTTCAAGTATGAAACTCAGCTGTGTTAGTTAAAACAGGCTCTAGCAGAATTCGCTCTGGTTGTAAGGTCAAGACCCTTGGATTCCCCTAATCCTTTTCTTTTAGGGCTGAAAGGCCTGGGAATTCAATGAATTTACATACTCTTCCCTTACCACAAAGCTGTCACAGGGCCCTAGCCTAACCCCTGGCTCACTCCTCTGATTCAAGCTGATTTATCTCCCTACCACTCTGCTCAAAATTCACCTTCGAGAGAGGAAGCTCTAAGGTAAAAATTCCAGCACAGGTGTACTCTGCTGGAAGTGAGACCTTAATTCTTCCTCCTCTCCATCCCCTTTCTTGATGCGAACCTGCAGATTCAAAATTCCTTAGATTAAGGAAAAGTCGACACTGGCCCCTGTGGAATTGAACCATTGTTAAGTGAGCCATGAGAACTGGGACATTTTACAAATCTTGGAAGAGTGAAACACAAAAGGAAAGGAAGTTTGACACATGCACAGGAACTGAGCTATGGGATGGGGAGACACGAAGGAGGTCAAGTATTAAGACACGATGCCTGAAGATAAACTAAACGGACTGAGGAGTACCACTGAAGAATACAGAAGGACTTTTCCATTAAAGTCTGAAAGCTCAGCAGATTAATAGGAACTCAGATCTTCATTCAAAAGCAGAGAAAAGTGGGCCAGAGATTTAGCTTAGTGGCTCAAGCGCTTGCCTGGTAAGCATGAGGTCATGAGTTCGATACCAAAAAAAAAAAAAAAAGTACCTATACAAAAGCAGAGAAAAGGGTCAGAGATATGCTCAGTAGCACAGCGCCTGCCTGGCAAGCATGAGGTTTTGAGTTCGATTCCCAGCACGCAAAAATAAAAAATAAATCTTATGGAATAGGGCAGGCTAAAGACATTAGCTCCCCTTAATTTATATCAACACTTCTTCTGCCCATGCCATCTATAGAAGGAGTCAGGGAAGGGTAATTTTTACATAGAAGGCAAACTACAGTAAAAGTAATTCTGTTAGCAAAGAGGCCAAGTGCACTCTTCTTGCATTCATGACTCTTAGCAGAAAAAGTGGGGTGAAGCTGGAATCAGGATATTGTAGGCCTGAGGCACATTTTCAAAGCAGACCTTCAATGGAAAAATAAATCCTCATTCTAGTTTTATCACTGAAATCAGCATTTCCATGCAAATATACTCTGTTCATTAAAAATCAATATTATTCTGAAGCACTACAGATCCATGAGTCTGACCAGTAGTGTGAAATCTGATCATTTTTAGTCTGGAATAGTGCCCTTTAACAAGTAGCTAGTGTAGGGACAAGGAAAAACTGCTTCATCCACATTAACATAAGCCACATGAACCTGGAAAACTAAACAAAAATTTTCAATCTAGTCTATAATAATATTTATTTTTTAAAAAAACTCAAAATAAGGTTGGAAATATAGCTTAGTGATAGAACACCATGCTCAAGGTCCTGGGTTTGATTCCTAGCACCACAAAGATAAACAAGGAAAAATAAATCAAGCAAGAAAAAATGAAAATAATATCAGATTAACACGGAGTAATGTGCCAGACACTTGGCAGGTGCTAAAGAACTTATCACTGAACAAACAACTGACTTTTTAAAAACACTGGGGTTAAACGCTAAGTCAAAGATTGCCTTCACCTGAGTAAGGAATGCAGGGAGAAACATCAAGATGAGCCAGGCAGGGTGGCCCAAGCCAGTAATCCCAGCACTCACGAGGCTGAGGCAAGAGGATCACCATGAGTTCAAGGCCAGCCTGGGAGACCCTGCTGTAAAACACACAAGCAAAAAAACAAACAAAACATCAGAATGATATTACTGCTTAAATGTCTCACAAGACTATGCCCAAAAGAAACGAGTCTAAAACAAATAATAAAAACATTTACGGACTCATAATATTTATGTGATGTCCCTTTTGAACTAAACAATTGTGTAAACAGCTGTATCATCCTTCTAACATGATCATGGCCCTGAAGTATAAAAAGACACAGTGTGAACTAAGCCAAAATGGTAGTGAGACTATACAACTGCAGAGAAGTTTCCCAGTGGCAGCGCACAGTAGACAAAAGTGTTGCAAGGTAACATTAAGAAAAAGAAATGCCTTCCATCAACATCTTAGTCTGATATGTCGTCTATGCAGAAACTTCCGAAGTGTGTAAATTCTCAAATTTTCTCCACTCCCCATCATTAGCAGTAGTTCTGCCTCCTTGTCTTTCCACCATTTGTTTTGCTGACTATTGCTAACAGGCATCATTTATAACCTTTCATTATTTTCCCGAGTCTTCCTATTTCACAAGTATATCTTGGCCCTGACTTCATTTTACATTTAGACATAAACCAATCTATTAAAAAATACTTACCTGCAAAACCATAGAAATATCAGGGTTTGGGCAAGTACTTTAGAGTTCTCTCAAGTTCCTCTACTTGTGGAAAAATTAAATTTTTATCTTTCTCACTAACCTGTTTTCATTTTTCCTTTAAAGGAAGGGGAGTCACACTGTATAATGTTGCACTGTGCTGTCCAAGACTGTCAAACAAATGAAGCCAAATGGACTTAAGACAGAAGTATCAAACTTCACCTGTGAGTCTTGAACAAAAAGAACCTTCTCCCACTAAGATCACTGGAAAGGTAAGAGTAATTCTGTAGTTCTCTGGACAGCTTTATTTCTTAGATTACAAAAGTAACTCGCTTTTTGGATAGTACTAAATGGATAATATACTCATTTTTTGTACATGACTAAAAAGATAATGTACACCATATTTCCTTCTCAGCAATGCTTCATCTGACTTCCCAGTAAATCCATGTGGTAAGACATTTCTCATTCCTTTTAACTGTGAGACCAAAAATAAAGGTATATTTTTTTTAAAAAGATATTATTTTTGTTACATGAAAACCAGTGTTCAAATTACTTTTCAGTAATACTTACAGAAATTTAAACAGATCATTTTGAAATTTTGAACCACATAGATACCATTTTTCAAAATTATGTCATTACACAATCATGCATTGCATAATAAAATCTCAGCCAATGTCAGACAGACTACCATACGTAAATGATTTCTATACCATGTGTCCTAGGTATGTAGTGGGCTATGTCATCTAGATTTGGGTAAATACATTCTATGATTTTCACACAATGATACGATTCCCTAACAAGGCATTTTTCAGAACATATCTTCGTCATTAAGCTGCATATTTGTACTTACTTAAAACAAAGTACCAAGTACCAAGTCTTCAAAATGCTGGAAGAAAACAAGGACTGAGTTTTCTTCAAAAACAGAATCACTTCTTACACCAAACCTTATGGAAGAGTGGCTCCCATTCTATTCACAATAAAATAACAAACTCACAAATATACCCTGAATAGATGTCCTGGTGGGTAGGTTTCTTGAGATCTTCAGAACATCCCAACTGGCAGCGCTCAGAGATGGGGCTGGGGAGGGAAGTGGCCCATACACGAACAGAGCGGTGAGGAGCAAAATCCCCACAGTGATCAGCTGCACACAGAGACAGAGGCACTGGACAAAAGCAGGTTCCTCCTTAAGGACAACTTTAGCCCAAGCCCCAGTGGACATTCGAGAAGCTTCTGCAATGCTTTGTCTTGTCACCATTTGTGTCTCTGTAAAGACAGAATGTTTCTGTCCTGGAGAGGCAATTTTAACTTCAGATTTCCTATCCAAAAAATGTTACTTGTTATATCCAGTCTGTGCACACAAGACTCCTTTAAAGGCTCATGGAATTCTTTAAATAAATCAGATAAATAAAATATTAAATGCTTTCTGTAACGTTCACTTAATTATGAGAACTGATCAGTTTTACTGCATTTTTAAAAGGGAAACTCCTTAAATAAATGATAATACATCCGTTCCATTCCATCACATACTATGCAGAGATCCCTAAGAATTAAGAAAATGTGATGTTTTGTTTTGAAAAGATGACCATAGAGTACGGACACATGGAACAAAGACAGGTGGCAGAATGATACACACGCAAGATACTGTGACCCCATTTTTGTTAAAGTAAATATAAAACGTGACTATGAACATGAGAAAGGAAGTATGGAAGGACACATGACACACAACCATCTGGTTGCTGCTAGTGATGTCACAGAAGTGACACAATACAAATCACATAACCCCCTTACTTGCCAAGTACAATCTAAATTAGCTAACAAAAAGAAACTAACAAATAATGGTTGTATTTATGAAAATGCCTTACTTGTAACTGAACCCCACACTCTCTTTGGGTAAGCAGGCATGTAACATTAAAGGGGTAAACAGATGAATAATGAATGGGGAGCAAATGCTTTCAACAACTGCTTTATAAACTGAAGAATTGCTTCTTATGTGAGCAATTTACATTTTTGGATTTATTGAGAAGTAGGAGGAAAAACTACTACCAACTGCATTAATGCCTCCACAAGCAAGTTTAACCTAAGCATATGTGAGTCTATTTTCTTGCAATTGGCAGTATTTTTCCTAATTTTTTACTTATCCTACTCATTAAAATGACAAAAATAGAAAAGCTGTTTCTCTCTACTTCCCCTCATTTCTGGACTCTCCACTGTGTAATTGTTGGGCAACTTTCCCATAAGAACTAATTTTCAAAACTTCTGAGAAGAATTTATTTTGACAAATGCATTCATGAGCAACCCAACAAGAATTTAGGCATGCTTCTTTCTAGGGATTTCAGATAGTCAGGGCCCCTTCCCCCAAAGAAACCCCCAACTCACAGTTTTATATCACTTCTATTGCAGGCCCTAAAGCAATCCAGAGAATAGACGGAAAATAAACAACCTCAAAGCTCGTTCCTGTGAGTTGGAGTTAGAAGGGAAAGAGACAAGTCTTACTTCTCTTTCCATCAATCAGAACTTGAAGCGTGTCTAGGAAGATAAATTGAACCAAAGTGGCACAAGTGTTTCCCTTCAATAAAGTACTGGATATGAACAAATAAAATATTTATGAGGTCTTAAAAATGCATATTGCTCCTATTTTAGCTCTCTTAGCAGGCAACAATTTTAAGACACTTATTCTTCATCATTTGAACAGTAACCACCCATCTGAACAGCTAAACTACAATCCTTTGCCAATATTTACTGAATAAATTATGCCGGATGGTTTTACGCTAAAATTATGCCAACATTACTGATCATTTTTCCCCATTTCTTTTACTCAAAAATACATAAAATTTGACTTAGAAAAGCATCTTAATTCTAATGGTTATTCAACTTTTTGGAGGCACTTTATTTTAAAACAAACCCTTTTCTTACACTAAACTGTAGTCTCTTAGAATCCACACTTGTAGTGCTTCTCAGTATTGTGAATCTTACTCATCTTTCGAGAACCAGCTTAAACTGTAGTTAACAACCTCACCCTGGGCACCTTTTTTGAATACTCCTTGCTGTTATCTAATATTATTTACATAAACTCTTTTATCTATATCTTTAATGCTATTCAAGAATCATCTTTCCATTCAACTCCAGGTTCCATGGTTCCTGGAAGGAACAACTGTGACTTCCTTATTTCCTTTCTGTCCTTCCCACACATCAAGCACCCAGCCAAAACTCCTTGAATAAGTGAGTGAATGAAACAAATGAATAATTGCCGACAATGCCATTTGAAAACACACATTGGAATCAACCACTCATGTGGTAAGGTGATTTTCCCACAGAGGTTCCAAAGCCCCCTTGAATGATCCAGTTAATTGAAAGGAGCAATGACTACAGTGTTAAAGCACCAAAACACACAAAAAGGTAGTTAAACGTTGCATCCTAACATAGTATATTTAGAAATTATACTTCACCAAATATTACCTGGTAATACAAATATCATAGGGTAGGCTAACAGTTTCATTAATTTTAAAGTGCCAGAATTAGGAATCATAGGACCCAAATCAATGAGGAGCTACTTTGGTATTCCTTGGCTTGAGTGAGGCGACTGTGTCCCAAAGCATCCCAGCAGGTGGCTGGAAGACATTTTCAGATGTGCTCCACTGCTGAGCACCACACCCCTGCATTAGCTCCACGGGGTCTGGGTGGCCAGAACCCTGGGACAGTTGTGGGGAGCCCCTAGGCCCCTAGGCCACATGCAAACTCTTCCTTTGCCTCTGCATGTGTCCCTAAAAACATTTTATGTATGCGGTAATATGGAAAACCACAAGAAGGAGCCAAAACAACTCTCCTGCTCTGCAGCTGGGTCAGTGAGCACCCTTCCTGGCCCCAGACTCACGGTCAGAGCAGTCAAAGCCTGCTGTAACATAAAACCAAAGAAATCAACCGGCACTTGTACTGCAGGAGAGGGAAAGATAGTTAATGGGCTTAAAATTGGGGAGTATTCTACAGACTACTTTATTTATTGTAGAGAAAATAAGTATTATTAGAGCTGTTCTCAGAATCTCTCTTGGGGAAAGAACTGACTTTATTTAGGAAAATACCTTTATGAGCCACTTGAGGCCAAGAGGAGGTAGAAGAGAAAGGAAACAACTTTTGTAGCTAAAGCTTCTATGTAAAATGGTATGGAAATTTGAGAACAAGGGAAAGAGAAGAAAAGAGAGAAAATGATCCAGCAATTTGCAAAGCCATGTCTATAGAGAAAAGTCGGCCAGTAAGACATGAAAAGCAGTGGTGTTTGCCATGAAGCTTTAAATCAGCGGTATTCCTGCTTAGACTCCCACTAAACTTTTGTCAAATCTCTATAATTGTAATGCACTGTGTGATTTTTTTTTCCCCTGTGAAAAATCAAGGGCAGGAGACTCAGGTATGTGTTTGAGCTGGAACGGTATGGAGAGAGAAAATCAACCCTACAGGTTGAGATATAAGGATGATTCCAAGTTTAGTAGGGAAAGAAGTGCAAAACAAGAAATGGCCAGGAGATCCCTGGAAATTCAAAGAAATCTTGGTGTGGAATGGTAGGGTGATCAGGTTTAAACTTGTCAAAAGCTATGTAATGAGGTAACAAGGAAACTTTGGCTATACCTTAAGATCAGTGAGCTAGGTATGATGGTGTATACCTGTAATATCAATACTGTGGGAGGCTAAGGCAGGGGGATCACGAGTTCAAGCCCAGCCTACACAACTCAGCAACTTAATGAGATTTTGTCTGAAAAACAATAAACAAAAAAAGGACCTGAAACGTAGCTCAATGCAATCTGCAGTACTATTTGAAAAAAGAAAGTCGAAAACTACATTCAGAGCGGTACAGTATGCTCAACAAAAGTATGCATGTCCATGTGGTAAGAGATGTGGTTGACAATATAGAGATATATGTTCCTATCATTAATATGGGTGTTCACATTATAAAAATTGAGGATTAATTTAACTCCACACAACCTCCTTTTAAGTAACCTCTCTTAGATCTCAGATTGAAAAATCCTAAAAGCCAGATGTGACTTTTCTTTGTGTGTCTGTTGTAAAGTCACAAATCACCCAGATTCTGAACCAGACATCAGAGTTCTATTACACACAGCGGAAGGGAGTAGCTAGGAGTGGAGCTCAGTGCTAGAACACCTGCTTAGCATGCGTGAGGCCTGGCTTCACTATTCAGCACCACAAGAAAAATCACAACCAAAACTAAACCCAAACAAAAAAACCAGACAACTAAATTTGCATGGCTACTACCACAGAGAGCAACATGTGACACTGTCATTTGTCAAAGATGCAGTATTTTCAGAAAAATTACCAAACTGATAATAACTACCCTCTTGCATATAAACTATAGATTTAAACTTCTTATGTAATTGTGAAATTGCAATTAGAGACCCACGGATCCTGAGATGTATTCTAGTCCTTGGATCTACATTCACACTTTCTCAGCACAGACTATGCTGTTTAGTGGGAAGCATGTGGCAGACAGCTAGCTGCCTGAGGTCAGAGCCACAATTTCCAGTGTAGTCCAGGATCCCAAGTTCTACCTATCACATAACTGAAACTGCCGTTTCTTAATCCTCTCGAAAGAATCGAATTATTTTTAAAGACACCCAAATCATCAGTTTGCTCCAAGACTAGACTCTTCCTTCCAAGATTTAAAAGCAAAATACAATCAAGGCATTTGCCATAATGAAGTGATAGGGTTTCGGTGAAAAAAATAGGAACATTTTTACTAGAATAAGATTTTTTTTAGTATCTGCAATCTTAAAGTTCTCTTTTAAGAAAAATTATTTGGCTAAATTAGTCTATTATCTGATCCTGCTGAACTCAACCACAGCTGATGGTGTCAAAAGCTAGCAATAGAGTGGTTAACAGTTCTACTTCTGTCCTTAATTACGATTAAATGAAATTTGGCATGCAGACTTAGTGTGCTTACAGAGCTATGGAATAATCCACCATCTTAAGAACCACTAATTCCTAATTGACACAATCACTTACCATTGTATTTATGCAATCTTTAGTAAAAACATTCGGGTTGTTAAAAAAAAAACTTAAGAGACTCATAATACAAAACTCATGATTAAAGAAATCAACTGAGATCTGTTTGGAACATATTCTTTCCTTTCTGCAAAATATCACTCAGCCTCACATTTGGATAATAACACTATGGCAATTTCTGCAATACTGATGCCTTTGAAGACTTCTCCAAAAGAACAAGGCCTGTCCTAGTGGTGACATGTTTCTTCTCAGAAATATGTCACAACTCTATCCCTGAATATTCTCCATTCTCCTGCTTTTCTGTTTTTTTAAAAAACACATTCATACATCTTATTATTGCACTAACTCTGGAACACACAGATAGAAAAATGGAAGCCATCTTGAAAGTGAAAAATAAATTATTTCTGGAAAAGAGTTATGGAACACAGGTATATGAAAACAATAGCTAAGGGCAGAAAAAGTGACAAGACATATAGCAGTTCATTACACATTAAGAAGATAGTGGGAAAGGCAAATTTAATTTGCCCACCTTCACTAAATACACTGAAGGACATTTGGCAAATACAACATATAAACCATATTGTATAAAATTTTAAAATTCATAAGTTCTTATCATCCTTACTCTGCTTCTTAACAAAAGCAGGAGGTAGAATGAAATCCATTTACTAAAAGCTTTACCTTGACCAGAATTAAAAGGAATACAGATCACTAAGGAAAACAAACCACTGGTCACGCATGCTCAAAGCAGCAGTTCTGAGTAGCTGACATGCCAAAAGGCAGTAAAGTGTACTGCTCTTCTGTTGACCTTGCCACATTCCTGCAGGGTTTGTACCCTCTGCACACTCTATGACCATCATAAAACAACAGATATTAGGAATTGGCAAAGCCCTTACAAGTTCTTCCGGTCCAGCTCTTTGTTTATTGGCAGACATAAGGATTCCTAATTCAAAACTCCAAAATGCTCTAAAATTTGAGCAAATTTCCATACCTGGCTTTATGGAATGGGTCACAGCCAAGATGCAGGTGCACTAAAAGTAGTGAATAAAATTACTTTCATATATATGGTGTATATGAAAACAGAAATGAATTTCATGTTTAGAATTATGTCTCATACCCTTGATACCACATTACATACACAACTGTTTCAAAATCTGAAACATTTCCAGTCCGAAGTATTTTGGATACGGAGTGTTCAACCTCAGTTACGGAAAACTCACATCTGGAGCATTCGTGTGACTTTCGGTCCTGTATGCAATGCTGTCCTTCCTCCCCTGTCCCCATCCCTGCGTCTTCGGCACCTCACCACAGCAAGGCCACCTCCCTCTGCCCAGACAAACCTCATCCTCACGCCCAGTGGTCACAGCACGAAGAAACAGCTACAGCACCAAAACACAAAAGCTTAGGGTCACTCCTATGTCATGGGGCTACTGCGTCTAGGCAACAGGAAAAGAAAAAAGAAGTAAAAATGAGCCCTAAACATAGGAAAAGCACTGGAGGACTTTTTTTTAGTGATATAACATTTACAGAGACACACAGAAAATATCCCTAGTGGAGGATGAGTGGAAGAAGCAAGCAGTGTGGGACAAAGCAGCGGTCAGGATCAAATGCACTGGATAAAGGACAATTCTCCAGCCAGGGATTTGCGGGAAAAGCAGGGAAGGGCAATCACAGGAAGAGGAAAGCCTGGTGTAAGGGCAGAACAGCAGAAAACTGAGTTTTTCTGTGGGATGCATTAATCAATCCCAACCAGAATACTGCAGTGGTCCCCAAAGCTGACAGTAGATAGCACAGGCGCTGCCATGGGCCATCTCTGTCCCCAGTGCACTTAGAATCAAACCCTTGCCCCAGCCTTCTGAAGCTCCAGTGCCTATGCCTGAACCTACTTCTCGGCTTTACGGCTTTACCTTCTCCCAAAGCCCTGCAGCCTCCTACCTCTGTGGAGTTCCCCTCGCCAAACACATCCCTGTCTGGGGGCCTTTGCTCTCTGCTTGGCCCCCAATTTCCAGGGTCCTTTCCCAGATTTTCAAAGTACCAGCTCCTTGGGATTGAGATCATCCATTAAAACTGCTATAGCAGATCTTCCATATTCACAGATCTTGCATGTGCAAATTCGCAATCCCTGGATCAGTACTGACATTTCACCCTTTCACAAACACACACCAAGCAGCGAAAGCTTAGGGTTTCCCCTACACACACATTCCCAGCCGAGGCTGAGCAAAGCAACGACTCCACCAGCTTCCTGTCTCCGCTCTGATGCTGCAAAGGAGTCCTTTCTTGGGTCCACTTACTATTATTGTGTTTTGTGCATTTTTGTGTTTGGTGTGATTTTACTGTTTCAAATGGCTCCACAATGCAGTGAAGCACTGCCTAGTGTTCCGAAGTGCCGTGAGCCAGGGATGCGCTCTACGCAGAAAGCGCACCTGTCAGGTCAACATCTTCAGCCTGAGTTACAAGGTTCCTGGCTGTACGTTTGACGTAACTGAATCAACAATACATGTTAAATAAAACATGAATACATTAAATATGCCACCTATGAGACAAAACATTAAAAACATAGTTATTTTTTAAAATGCTAATAGTGTTGAATATTAAATTTAAAAGTGCACATGAAACAAGGTGACGTGTTGATCAGCTGCTCATGGAAACCGTGCAGCGGGAGCCTCACAGGACCTCGCTCTGTGGCTCCCTTAGAGGCAATGGCTCTGCATTCGCCAATCCAATGTTCACGGTCTACAGCCCTACCACCCTGAACGCGCCCGATCTCATCTCGTCCAATGTTGTATACAACTCGTCCACAGCTGTATAGAACACAGCTATCAGGGTAATGAGATAAGGCTGTATGCATTTTTGGAGTTCTTAAAAGAAAGGAATTTTACAGAATTAGTCTCGTCTGCCCTTGCTAAAGCTGTTGGAGAAGAAAGACAGAAATAGTTTAAAACTCCACCTTGGTTTGTGGTTTTGCTTCATTGAGTGTCCCCATGCCAGCGCCACTGAGTGTGCACAGCTGTGTCCTATGGGTCCCTTCTGGGGGCATGGGCATGAGTCCTGCTCAGGGCCGTCCATCTCCAGGGCTCAGAAGGAGGCCCATTCATAACCTAAAGAATAAGCTACATACTCCAGGACAAACAGCCAATCTCTTACATTTACTTCCCTTGCAAAATTACACGTCAGTGTGAGGCACTGTTAGCTTGGGTCGGATAAAAATGTGAGGCGACTATGTTAAGTGAAAAGATCATGGACTCGAGAAGCAGTGACCTGGGCTTGAATTCTAAAAATTGTTCTTTTAATTGTTGTCTGTTTGTCTGCAGAGTAGACCTAACCGCTCAGAATCCTACACAAAAATTACCTTTTAACAGTTTCTTCCTGTTTCCCAACATCTACATTTTGGCTCTTATTTACTCTTTCAGCTTCTTACACTAGGAAGATGGTACATGTTTACGCACGCAACTCTGATTTATTTCATCTATGACTATAGTCTCAAATTGTATCCATTTGCCTATAAAAGCCTCAGGTTTGTCCTTTTTATAGCTGCACAATATTCCTTTTTATAAAAATATTACATGTCTTTTATCCAGGTACAAAAATTAGGGATCGTACCACCCCCAGTACATGACTGTGACGCACAAATTTCCAGTCTATGGCCTGACACGAAGCCAGCACTAAATAAACACTATCTCTTCAAGCTTGCGGAGAACCATGAGTCACTGCGGACCCAGTCACCAGGGTCATAGACACTGTAGCAGCAAACAGCAGTAGGAAGTCCATGCCTGAAGTGGCAGAGGCAAGAAGAGGGTTAAGGCGTCTCAGCAGGTAGGTTATTGTTTGTTTTTACAACTTGCCTGAGGATCCCTTCAGCCCTCCCTTCCAATGAGACACCTAAATCAGGAGCTGGGGAAAGTCACGAATTTTTATTCTTCAGTCCCCATCCTCCCCTTTTCTCAAAGATCTAGAAATAATGGTGTAAATCCACACTCACTGCTGTTGTTTTTGTTTCCTGCTTTTATTATATATGTGTGTGTGTTTGTGTATAACATAAAATTTAACATTTCAACCATTTTAATGTCTTTTAAAAGAGACAGGAGACTTCAGTTTCTTCGTTTTTGTTTTTGAGACAGTCTCACTATGCAGTTCAGGCTAGTCTAAAACTCACTTTGTAGCCCAGGTTGGCCTCAAACTTGCAGCAATCCTGCCTCAGCCTCCTAAATGCTGGGATTCAAGCATGAGCCACCACACCCAGCTGAGACTTCAGTTTCAAACATGACAAGATGATATACAATGTTATAAGCTTGCACCTTTGATTCTGACTCACTTTCCACCACCATCTCCTCCCCAGAGAAACATCTTCCTAAAACAGTCTGCCATTCTCATTCGTGCGTCCAATCTTACTGACACATTTTGTTGGTAAATCTCTCATTTTCTGGTAGATCTCTGAGCGATCTACCAAAATATGTTCTCTAGTGTGATTGAAATGAGCCCTGTAACTTCTCTGTGCTCTTTTTTCCTGTAGTTGGGTGGAGTCTAACACCAACTTGAGGGCTCACATAGGCAATTTTATTATTAAAATCACAGGAACTGTTCCATCCCATGCTATCCACACACACAGTAAAATGTGGCTTCAGGAAGTACAGGCCAAGAAACTGCATGCTTAAGGTATTGCACATTCCCAGACCAAGCACATGCAGCAATATGTAACTGCCACTAAAAGAGCTGCAGGAAAAGCAAACACCAGCCCAGTGACCTCACACAGCCTCATTTTATAAACATTATGAAAATTCCTTCTCCACGAGCTGCTGAAAGCAGGACTTAGGTTGACTGATAGAGCTTTCTTGTACAACTTCAATTACTTTTTTTAAAAAATGAAGTGAGTTTTGCTGAACCTATAGGAAAATTAATATAGGAAAGCAGAGCAAGGAGCACTTCCCCTTTCTTTGGCCAGGACTTGGGGTGTCTTCCACGGGACTTTCAAGAGGAGAACAGTACAGCTTTGACCCGAGGGGCTACCATAGATGTTCTTCTAACATCTTGATAGACTGAGGATCACCCCTCACTCCTCTCACTTGGTCTTTGAAGGCTAATATCATGTTAAACATTCGGGATTTTTGAACATATCTGTCCCATCATTTCAAGCACTACCTTAGTAGCAAACACTGTTGCTCACTGGATGCAGCTCAGAATTACAAACCCACACTCCCAAACTTTTCAGTTTCTGAGTGATGGCCAAACTCATTTCATCAGAAACACCAAATATCTGCTACACATTTGGCAACTCCAATATAGAAGGGATCCTCCACTTGTCTACATAATAAAAGCATTATTAAGATTTTAATGTACTGTCTGGGGATGTAGCTCAGCAGTGGGGCACGTCCTGGGCATGAAGGAGGCTTTGGGTTCAATCGCCAGCCCTGCCAAAAACAGAAGTTTAAAAAAAAATTAATGTGCTGAGGTTGTGTTTCTGTGTCTTATTAAATGCAACAAAAGGAACCAGGGAAAGGAGAGATGAAAAAAGACAAAAGAAAGGAGGAGAATAGATAATAAATAAGATGGTAGTGTTAAACCCATCTGAATGGAGGCCCATTCAGAACCTAAAGAATAAGCTACATACTCCAGGACAAACAAAAGCCAATCTCTTACATTTACTTCCCTTGCAAAATTACATGTCAATGTGAGGCACTATTGCATCAAATGCAAAAGATGTAAGCTTTCCAGTAAAAAGGACAAATACAAATACAAGCAACATCATACTTTATGGTGAAGGATGAATACCCTAATAGTCACCCATCACAAGTGTCCATAAAGAAAGTGAGCTGAGGGGTCACAAAATGGAAGGAATAGCTAGAGAATACACAAAATACTAGTATCTAGAGTATATAAAAAGCTTCTCCAAAAAACGAATTACAGGGCTAGGGATATAACTCAGCCTGGCAAGCACAAGGTCCTGAGTTTGATTCCCAGCACCAAAAAAAAAAGAATTACAGACCAATAGAAGAGGTGATAAACTATTCAAAAATTTTCTACAAAAGAAAATGTGTCAAATAATATGCACAAAGATAATCAACCTCACAAAATATACAGGAGTATAAATTAAAAGCGCATCGGCTGCTTTATGCCACCTCAATACCAAAGGTAAATTGGAAAGGATTTGAAATAGTAGGAAAATGTATTTGCAACTCACAAATGCCAGTTCTGATCACTGTAGCTAACAAGCCAGCATCATCTAATAAAGTTATACATATGTGTACTCTGTAACTCAGTTATTCTGGTTGGGAATACTTCCCAGGGAATTGCTGGTGTGTGTACCGCTCTACAAGAATCTTAGAGCCATGTAATTTGCAATTACAAAAACTCAGTACAACCTGACTCAGTTTAGCTACTCTCAGAGGTAAAACCTAATATAACAATTAGGTTCATGTGGAAGAAAAAATAAACAGGGAAATTGGTAAGGATGTGAGGAAGTAAAATAGGAAAGGAAAGGAAGTGGACAAATGATCCACTATTGAGCCAACTGCTCTGTGGACCCAAGTATCATCTTTCTGGGATGTGTGATCTGAGGGACGGTGGTACTGACACCCCAACCCCAAGAGCTGCCGATCACCACTGCAGTGTGTGCTGGCTGCTCAGCTCAGTGCAGCAGGATGAAGCGAACAGGCCTCCAGCACACGGCAAGGAAACAGCATCTGAACACTGGTGACAGCATCAAGAACCCAAGAGGCAAGGATCGGGCACCAACGGCTTTCTCCCTGCGGCTGAAACTCATGCATGAAGAGAAACAGAAAAGCTGGCCACCGTTCACACACAGCACATCTATGTGGTAAAGCAAGTGCGCTAAGCTGCACCCATCACAGAATGCTCATCAAACAAAGGTGGGGGCAGCACAAGTCTGCTTAAACCGTGAAAATATACTACATAAAACCACTATTAGGGACACATGCGCATGGTAAAATTATGAAGGCACATGAAAAAAATGAAAGGCACTGAAGTCAGGTACCAAATTATGTCAAAGACAATGAGACTTAATGTGGCTTTAATAATCAAAATAACATTTTGCTTTTGTTTTGAAAGACAAAGTCTAGCTGGAAAGGAAAAAAGATGCATCTCAGGACAAATTAAGGAGCTAGGTTGGGAGGTAGGTCGGGGGCAGAAACGGAAGTGGACAGAGCAGGAACAAGTAGGTATTTTGTTAGTCTTTATTTCAGAAATATATGCTACGCCTTTCATGTATAAAATACCTCAAAGAATTAGAGACATCAAAATTTGTTCTCGCCAGGCCTGGTGGCACACGCCTGTAATGCTAGCATTCTGAGAGACTGAAGAAGAAGGAGGGCAAGTTCAAACCCAGACTGGGCAACTTAGGGAGACCCTGTCTCAAAATTAAAATTAAAAGGAATTCACTAATTATCTCTGAGTGGAAGAATAATGGATTTTCTCTTCTGTACTGTCTATAATCAACACACGTACCTTTTATATTAATCAAAACCATTTGAAGTTAATGGTGTCCCCGTACCCCCTTTACTCCTAGTCCTAGTTCTATCACCTAACATACACAGTAAGCTAGAAAAAGATGGAAATCAAAGTTGCTGGATTCCCTACTGTGGTTATTAACTTACACAGAGATCCCTGGTTTGCTAATTCAGCTGCACATTTACATTTGCCCATAGGCATTGAAGCCAAAAAAAAAAAAAAAAAAAAGTAGGCCAATTCTAAAATAAATCATCTGGTAGTAATTAAATACTTGATAAAAGCTGAAGGGAAGAGGGAATCAGAACATTCTAGGTTAAATCCTATTATAACAAATTTCTAATGACTATTTCTATCCCCTCATGAAGGGATTTGAGGTTGGATTCAGGTTATAGCCAACACTGCTTGAAATATTTAAACTATGTTAAGAGACGATGTGTTCATAATAATCACAATAACAATTTTTATCAGGGAAGATAAATTATAACTGAAAGGAAAACAAACCACACAATCTGCACAACAGCTGAGTCTGGAAAGATGAAGGCTTCAAGATGCTCGAAATAAGCAACTTGTGTATTCATCAAATGCCTTGTATATTTTGTCAAACAATTAAAAACTAAAATCATCTCTGCAGCTCTCAGAAGTTACAAGAATCACACTGCTGGTTCCACCATTTGAATGCAAATTTATAATCAATACCACCCATCCTATCGATGCTGGGGCAGAACAAATGCTCTCCAAGTGTTGCAAAACTTACTGAATTATATTCACTACTAGAAGTGGGTGAATTTGTGATACCCTATGATACATTTCTGCATTGTATTAGGCGGAATTGGGATCTGATGATGTGCTAGTTGGTATGCCTTCCCTTAGGACTCCAAAATCATTAAGGTTTATGTATGCATAATCAGAGGCCTGAGTGAATAGGTTGAGGGCCCCAGGAGCACTTAAAAGCTACTTGGGAAAAAAACATGCCTGCCCAAATGGCTTTTATAAAGCAACGGACCGTGAATCGCCTTTGTGAGTCCAGTGTGCTTGGACTGAAGGGGACAGGCATCAACTCCTGCTTGCCTAAACTGCAAGAGCTGTCTCTGCGAGTTGCTAGCCTTGACCTCTGACAGCCTGTTCCATTCACCCTGTTCTCTGAGGGTGACTGTATAACAAAGGTGTGACTATAACAAAGGAGTCCCGTCCTACAAAGTCTATTGCAACCCAAAGTCCTTCAAAAGCCTAAGCTCAGGGACAGTGGGCTTTGCCCCAGCGTATCTTAGTCAAAATTGATGAGAGAAGACAACTTTTAGTTCTGAGGTTGGCAGAGTGCACTTGGTACAATTTATAACAGTAGCATATACATTTTACTACAAATCTTAATTCTGAAAAATCCTGTAACTCACGAAGACTGAAAGATGAAAAATTAGAGCCAATCACAAACAAGTGTGAACTCTTCTACAGCGCTTTACTGAAGCTTCTGTTGCAGGTATTGCTTTCGGGTTAATAAAAGAAAAATCATTTCTGGTTTGCCAACAGAAACAGCCAACTTCAAAGGAGATTTCTAAGTACCCTAAGGTAGTACTGTCACCTAGGCAGTTTCAGAAAGCCTTTCAAACCATCCTCTGATAACTAATCTGCTATCTGGCAACTCTTATGAGATAACATTTTAAATCATTCAAAAATAATCATTATCCTTAAAAATCAGCACTCTGAAAGCTGAAATCCTTGGATAATACAGATTTTTCATTTTTAACCTCTTTAGAATTTCTTCTCGACATTTCTAATTAAGAAAAAAAAATCTTTAAATTAAAAAGCTAAGAACAGAGGAAGTACTACAACAGATTCTGTTAAAATTCAGCTGGCAAAAATGGGTTTAAAAGAAAATCTATCTTTAAATTTAGAGAAGAAGCAAAGACAATAAAAAAGCATAAGCTTAAATAAGGGAAAAATCTTTACATCATCATTTACTTTTCCATTTTAATTAAACTTGAATTCCAAATTATGTTGAGTTTATGCACAAGATAATTTTTTATAAGACATGACCGAGCAAGTTCCACAAGAATTTTATGGTTTGTCAATATCAAATGGTAGAGAGTAATCTAAGAATTTAGTGAGTCAATAAAATAAAAGGCAATCACAATACACCCACACAGGCACAGGAGAACTCCCTGGAGGACTGAGAAGTGGTTTCCAGTTACTTTCCATGTTGCCAATTAAAGCAAAAGCTTCAGCAGTGAATTTTCCACCTGTACCTCACCCAATCCCCTCATCTCTCCCACCCGTATACAGCTGTTTACACTCAGGTGTGAGTGTGATCACCACGTATGTGAAATTTTAAAAAATTTTAAAAAAAAATTTACAGCTGGAAAATGCCTTTATATCATGTGCATATTTACACATAGCAGAAGATCAAAATAAATTTTGAATCATTAAAATTTACTACTTTCCTAAGGTATTCTATTTACCCAAAATAAGCATTCTTTACCACAGTGCCATTTAAAAGTCTCTATAAACCCAGACCTTTACGAAAAATACAACATAAAGGTTCCTGCAAAGACTTCAGATATCCTGAAATAAATGCTCTGTTTGGATTAAGTATAAGATAGAGATGGAGAGAGAGAGAGAGAAATGGGGAGAGCGTATCTGTGCATGATTGGAAATTTAGGATAGGGCAATGTAGTATAAAGTATCATTTGTGTTATAGTGTCTGAAAACACAGGAAAAATTCTCCATATTCTTGATAAAATACAACTTCAAGATGGCAGAAATCTAACAAACCAGGAATAATGGCCAGTTTTCAAGACTGTAATGCTGTATTGTTTTCTTTAGAAATATGTTATTTTAGTCCAATATTTACTTTTTAAAAAGTAATAGTAGCATACACAGTGTCTTACACTGAGAAACATTCCTGTGCCCACATGTGGCTGTTTCTCTGCCGAAATCACACTGAAATTGACCTCTGCTCTTCTACAGAGGGCTTTTACCACTGAAGGCCAGGACTGCATTCACTGGCTATGTGAATAACTAGCAGTGTGTCTGACTAATGCAAGTGCTACAAGCATTTACACTATCCCCCCATTTACACAACTGCTATCACTTGTGCTAAGAACTCAGCTGTCACATCTACATTCCTCCCAAGATAACAATAACCACCACAGGCCATGGCAGAGAAACCAAATGTACAGGGCGCACTGAGGGCTGAATAAGGCCATTGTCTCTTCTCCAACAAGAAAGCTGTATTCATGACGAAACCAGAGTAAAATGCACACTCAAACAGAGCCTTAAAATTCAGAAACAAGTCAACAGTAGCTGAAAACCCACTCAAATTTTTTAACCTACAATTTCTATGCTTGGCATCGTTTTGTATGTTTCCATTACAAAACTGAAATGAAATGATGACAGAAATTTATGAGGACAACATTTCAGGATAAAGAGTACTTTTTTTCTTCTGTCAGTTTCCCTTGAATATTTAAAAAATGCCCTTTTATAGGGACAGAGAAGAAAGAATACCCATCATATTTTAAAAACCTACAAAATAAGTTGGAGATTTGTCAATTTGTTAAGCACTGGATTTTATGTTTTTGGATTCTACAATTTGATGCAAATCAAACTGCAATACTACTAGTTTATAACTAATTCTCTGTACAGTTTATCAAGCAGTTTCCCATAAATTACCTTACTTGGTCTTTATAAAGCCCTGTGAGTTAAGCATGACTGGTCCATAGTATCGATGAGGATATTGCCACTCGATATATATTTGTCGTATTTTCCCGCTGACAAGCGCATTCTGAACACCCTTGGTGTAGCACAGTAAACTTCAGCTAATTCATCTCACCTCCCTAGTACAGGACTTAGGAAAGTGCAGTCTGTGGCCTTCTTTGCAGCTGAGGTGACTCTGACACCACCAATGAATGAATTTGCCCACCCACATCTTGGATTCACGAGAAGGCAGCTTCCAGAAGGATCTGATTTTACTGGTGAAGATGAAACCCAAGTGTGTGCTTCAAGGCTAACAGCAGTTGAAGGGTTGCATTCCCAGAGCGGAAGTAATACAACTGCCAGCAGCAGTGGCAAGAAATTAGATTTCCTGGCCACACAGGAGTCACAGCTTTCATTGCTCAGTACGTCTGCATGGGAGACGGCCGCTTCCTCATTAGGTCAGTTCCTTGCCATGGTTTTGGACATTGAAAATGTCAGCTGTGTGCCTAATTCTTCACCCCTCCCAAGGGAACCATGAGCATCTCAATGAACTCCTGTTTAGTCAGGGTCAGTTCTGCTACTTGCAGTGAGAGACCCTGACTCAAGCACTTACTAAGGTTATCCTACAACGCATATTCACTTTGGGAAGTCTTCTCTGGGCAAGCAGCCTTTAGGCCGAGTTCTAAAAGCAGCAGAAGAGTCAACCAAGCAAAATGTTGGGAAACAGGAACAGTTTTGTAGACAACTGGGCTAATAATAGAGACCCTGTGATATCAAAGATGACCTACCAATCTTACTGGAGATGGAGAGGAGGTGGCAGACAGGTAGGCAAAGGCTGGTGCACGAGGCTGTAGAAGGGCACACTCCGCCTCCATCTCTGCCCTCACTTGTCATTAAAAGAATTATTTAAACCCAAATAAAAGTAGACATAAGCAACACACACTCAAGATTTTACCGCGAGAAGATTCACAGTAAGATGGATACAGCAACAACTGGGAAGGTTTTCCAACATGGAAAAGAGTGATGCTATTCTCTTCACATCACTGATTTTCCATGCAGAAACATTCCCAGGTTCCTGGACTGTCCGAGCAGGAGACTGTCCACCAGGGTGGGAGCTCAGTGGGTTCAGACAGAAGAAACCTGGCTCTGACCAAACCCTCATGCTAAACTTACCCAATCCACAACTTTGGGGAAATTACTTATATTATC
Source organism: Dolichotis patagonum (assembly GCA_004027295.1). Taxonomy (NCBI): domain Eukaryota; kingdom Metazoa; phylum Chordata; class Mammalia; order Rodentia; family Caviidae; genus Dolichotis; species Dolichotis patagonum. The sequence continues at coordinate 47,466 of PVJX010008422.1, forward strand.
TTGGCAGGTTGCCCCCTACACCTCACAGAACTACTGAAAGGCTCAAATGACCTAAGAGATGTGCAAACTCTATATGCTCTATAGACTAAGTATTATTAGTAGAGAATAATAATAGATATTGTTGATGACAATAATAGATACTGTTGCTAAATAGATACTGTTGGTCTTCTAAAGCATAAAGTGGAAAACCTGTATGTTCCAATTGTCATCATTCCCAAATATCCCCAATTGAATACAAAAATTTTAAAAGTACTCAGGGTGTAGTGCCACACATCTGTAATTCCAGCACTTTGGGAGACTGAGGCAGGAGGATGACAAGTTTGAGCCCAGTCTGGGCAATTCAGCAAGACCCTGTCTCAAACATAAAAAATTAACAAGGGTTGGTGATAAAACCAAGTGCAAATACCTGGGTTCGCTCTCCAGTACCAAAGAAATAAAAATAAAATAAAAAGTAGTTTGGCCAAATGTAAGACACTTCGGGATGATTTATCTTTCTACCTCTGAACTATTTCAAGGGAAGCTGATGTGAATGTTTTGGTTCCCACGGTTTGAAACCTCAAACTCACAATCTAGGAGATGTAAATAAATATACTACATCATAATAAATTACACTAACAAAACAATTTCAGGACAGAAAGTTTGTCTTACTCATGTTTGTATCTCTAGAATATAGAAACCATACCTGAAACAGTAGGCAAGAAAAAAATTGTTCATGGCTAGTTGAATGCAAGTATGATGTACATGTTACACAAATGTCAATGCACAGAGGGTGCAACTATATTAGAAACCATAGCTAACATGTACTGAACACCTTTTTGTGGTCCTAGACGTGGTGCTGAATATTTACATGGATTAACTCAGGTTCTAACAGCAGGGCGGTGGATGGGGATGTGGGGAAGATGGTACAGGAAGAGTAGGAAGTTTTGACCATCATAATTAAGACAAGAGGGAATGTTGCTTCACCTGCATCTAGTTAAAACATGCCTGAATTTGCATTGAAGGATAATTTCAATTACAAAGTGAATTACTTAAAAACCCATTTAGTTTGGCTAAACGTGCCACTGAATCCATGATAAACAAGTATGAGAGTTTTCCATTAATGGGGAACATATCTAAACAAACAGTGTGGATCGATGGATTTAAAATAACCATAGGAAACTTTTTTTGACCTCTCTGTCTTGGAAGTGGGCAACATAGCAATACAACAAGGTAGATATAAGCACTCAGGAGGTAACTTCAGAGAATTTCTGGCCATCCCTACTACAACTGAAAAACCATCACAATCAGGAAAAAAATACAAAACAACCAATAACTTGCATGACATCCTCCCGTCCATCTGAGACAGACAGACATCCCTAAGTTTCACAACTCTCCCAGTCAGATGGTAAGAAGAGCCATTTGGACCATAAGTCAGAGCCAAGCATGAATTTCCAGACAACAAAATGGCCTGGAAGTTCAAAGAACATCCACCAGAGGCTTGGAAAGCAGAAGTTTAAGAAGTGGTAGCAATGGTGAGATTGTCAGTAGAGAAGCAATTCTGAGAACTGTTTAATCCATTAACTGATGGCCAGCCATCCAAAGTGTATTCAGAACTTAATTTGATCATCTCATGATCTTCTTTTACATTTTAATTAGAATTGAGCACATAAGTGAATTTTGAGCATAATATCCTAGGGTGAACAAGACTAAAAGTATACGAGTGAATTCACCAGAGGAGGCAATGTGAGAAAAGGAAATCCTCAAGGATCCTTTGGTCCTCAAGGTGAGGGCAGTCTTAGTAGTGGTGATCTGAGGAACTCAACTAGAAACACTCTCCTTTAGGCTTGATACTTGGCAGTGTATCCACTCACAGCAAAGGCCAAGGAAATGCAGTAGCTGTGAGCAGAATTTAACAGTGAGCTCTTTTTTCATTTCCAACCAGCAGGCTCCTAAATCCACATCTTACACCTTTAAAGAAATCTTGGAGCACAATCTTGACAAGTACTGAATTTGTTATCTAGCATATCCCTGCATTATATTTTTTCTCATTTACATAAAGCCTGTCATTAATGGCTTCATAATCTTTTGATTCATTTTCATACCTGTTTATTCCCTGACCTTCACTGATTCATTTTTATATGTATTTACTCTCACTTTCACTTTTACATTGTACAGTTGTAAATGTATTTGTATACAAAATTTTTATAAGCAATATAGGTGTAATATAGGTACTTTGTAAAACTGACTCTTACTCTAGAAATTTGAAGTTAGGTAAACTCAACATTAAACACCAGACCTGCAAGCTACTGAACTGAAATCTTTTTGTACTTCTTTTGAATCTAAATGTTTCACAGTTACATTTATTTTTCAAACTTTAAATACTCCTATTAGTTTTCCAGGATTTTTGCCCAAATTTTGTCATCAATATAGTTTTGTTCCACAAAAGAGTCATTTGTACACAGGCCCATTTATCTGCAAATCAACATCACTTATAGCCCATTTATTTCTAAAAATAATGTCTGTTTAGGTAATGCTCAAAATTCAAACTCTGCAATCTGCAGAAACAATTTTATACCCATACAATTGCTCCCTGCCAGCACGCTAGAGGAGTACAACCTTGGGAATTTAAATGACCATAGCAGAGAACAAAGGTGTATTTTTAGTAAGTAGAGAGGGAAAGTTGCTTTAATTTATTTTATTGCTGTGCATCTCCTTTGGAAAGGAAAATAGAGTTTGATTAATTAGATTAGTGAATATAGTACATTGTTTATTCAGTCGGGTAAATCAATGTTTCCCTATATTTACGTTGAGTCTTTGGTTTTTTGTGTTTGTTTGTTTGTTCTGATTTTGGTTTTTTGAAACAGAGCCTCATGCTGTAGTGAAGGCTGACCTCAAATTCCCAGAGATCCTCCTACCTCAACCTCTAGTACTGCCATTACAGGCATGGTGTGCCACCAGACCTAGCCCCTGTGTTTAGCTCTGTTGTAGTCAGGAGTTGCACGGAGAACAATTACATACAGGACATATAATTTATAGTATTATTTACAATGGTCACCTAAGGAGTCCAATACAAAGAAAGTGCAGGAAATCTGTCCACAACACTAAAGACCTAAAAAATCCAGCTGAGGGCCTGGATCCCATGGCAATAACCTGCATGAGTTTAGCTGAAAACCTAGAGCTCGTGACAATAATAAAATCTGTTTCACAGATCTGCACTGGGAAGGCCCAAAGGTCAGCGGTGGAAGCTAGAAAATCTATGCCAATAGGGTGAAGGATCTATGCCAACTGGTTAAGGGTTCTGCACTGGAGCCAAGAGGCAACACTCAAAATATGGACCAGGGCTCCCCCAAAAAGTACCACAGCCATCCTCAGTGACAATGAGGTCCTGAGCTCCTCCAATGATGAGAACAGCTAAGTTCGTATCAGGGAGGCCAGCATGTCAAGCTTCTCCTGGAGACTGAACAGCACATATCTTCCCCTCCAGAACCAGGAGCAATGCTCAAAGAAAGGACCAGAGCTGGTCAAAGTGCACTGCAGCCATCCTTAGCAACAAGGTCCTGAGCTCCTCCGATAACAGCTGAGTACCTATCAGGGAGGCCAACACAACAAGCTCCTCCAAGAGAACCAATGGCTCCAAACAACACTTAGGAGAACCCACAATGCCACTCTTCCTCCCCCGGTCTCCTTTTTATGCTGGCAACAGTCTTCAGGTGGGCCATCCAAGCTCAGCACCTCACTGATTCAGTTCAGCTAGTGTTTAAGTTGGCCACCAGTTACCAGTCCACTACAAGCTTCACACTATGTTTTCAAACCTATCAATAGGTAAGATGATGAAAGCCAAAAGCCCTTCTACCCCGCAGCTCTTTCAAAATATCTTTTCACATACTAAACTGATCTTTGAGTGATTGGATCACAATTTTTTTTAAGTTAATGAAAATCTCAAAATAAATAGGGAAGTTTCTTTACCATTAATGGGTCTGCAGTAAAATTATTAGAAAGGAATTATCGGAGCAAACTGCCCTGTTTTTAGAAAAATAGTTGCTAAATTTTTCAAATGTTTGCAATTTTTCCTACTTCACTTTTTAATGACCTGTCTTTCTAGGGAAGTCCCTTTCATCTGACTTACCACACCAAATCATTCCTGATTCATTTGTTACCAAGATTTAGCAGAGTACAGCTGTTCAAACTACTTGCCTAGGAAAGCCTGGGAAAATTGGACACAGTAATCAAATTAAAATTCCGATTCTATATTCTTTTAAGGGAATGCAGATGATTTTAATATTTTATATTTAAACTTATTAAAATATAAAAGATGGAACTCTGCAACATCACGGCCTGTTTTTCCAGTAATGGTCTGGATACCACATTCAGAAGGAGAAAAATTTAGCAATCCAGCAACAAATTGAGTATACTTTTCCAGAAAAGATTCTGTTTTTCATTTGAAACACTTGAGTATCCAGTAGAATAGAGGCTTGAGATCTTCGGTCCTAGTACTTGGGGATTGTTGGAGATTATCTAGCTTGAAATGGCAGGCATAAAACCCAAGTGTTGGTGGCCTCGACACCAGAATCTTGAGTGGCCTTTGGGGAACAACAGACACCACTGATTTTCAACTAAGGGTGGAACGAACAGTGCTTTTCACCAAAGGCTATGGAAACTCCCTTTCCCAAGGAAGTTTAACATCTCTCTAGTTCACTGCACATTAGAAAGAGTATGCAACTGGCCTTGATCTTTGAAAAGAAAGGGAAAAATTAAAACAGAAGTACGTTCACCTTTATGAATTCATTCTTTTCTCTCTCCAATACATCTGAATACTGGCTGAGCTAGCAGAACTTGAAAAACTGTTTCCATGATGCTGAAAATAATGCTCAAACCCGTAGATAAGTACAAGTGTTTGCCAGCCCAAAGAACAGCATGCCCTTCTCAGCAATTCTCCAAGACCCAGAGCACTAGGCAGGCCCCAAATCCTAATGAGAATCCAGCTGCTCTTCATGCTGCTCCAGCCAAGGTCCTAGTGGGGCTACGGTGATAGCTCCACCCAGTGATGGCGGAAACCTCCTCAGACCTACCTGTCTCATTCTTCACACACCTGCTCTGCTGCGCTTTCCAGGAAGCATAGTGATAAACTGAACACTGGAATGGAGCTCAAAGTAGGGTCAGGATCTGTACAGTGTTCCAACCATGTTCCCTGTTTCTGTCTCACACTCCACACTAGGGTCAAGCCACACTGCTTTTGAGTTCTCTCTCCCTCTCTCTCTCTATATATATATATATAAAATCTTTCCTGTGTTGCCAATAACATCCTCCTTGAGTCCCCCCTCCCAATCCTCTCTCCCCTCTTTCTTTTCACCCGTTCTTACTGTCCTTCAAGTCTGGCTTCCATATCACTCACCCCATCTTTCCTCCAAGACTGAGTCTGATGGCCCAATTGTGCTGACACAGGGCACCATGCACTGACCACACCACAGCATTTACCACACTACTCTCCAGAGCTATTAGTACTCATCTAGATGCTCTTACAACAGAAAACTTCATAAAGCCTAATAGTGTTCAGTGTTTAACTTCCAGAGCCAATCCTGGTCCTTCATTAGCACTCAAAATAAATATCTATTGAATAAATTCAAAAAACTAGTTGCAGCTGGGGATATAGTTCAGCAGCATAGTGCCTGCCTGGCAAGCATGAGGTCCTGAGTTCGATTCTCTGTTCCTCCTCCCACAAAAAAAAAAAAAAAACTAATTGCAAAAAAGCTTTCATTCCACATAGTCCCTCAAGTCTCCATAGCAAATATTCATCTAGAAATGAGCTAGAAAAGGGGTTGCTTTACTTTTTAATTCCTAAAATTTAACCTACAAAAGCAGCACATAGTAAGGGTTCAACAAATATCTGTCATGCATAAGGCATTAATCGGGACAACAATGTTTTACATATATTTTTACATAGTTTTTCTAATTAAAAGTACTTATCAGGTACAGCATAGGGGCCCAGAGCTGTAAATCCAGTCACACAGGTTATACAAGTGCTGGGTCACAGTAGTTCTTACCCTACCAAGCACACTGGTGACCTAGATTCAGTAGTTGTTTGTTGTTGCTCCTATTTTATTTACACTCGTGGCCACTACTCTTCCTATGTCAACCCCATACAAAGCGAGTTTAAAAAGGACTTCAAGGATCGCATCCTTACTTTTACTCAGATTCCTAAATCAAAATGGAAAAATCAGAAAAACCAACTCGTCCCTATTTCTCTTAATTTTATGCAAACAAACTTAAATTCAAGAGGATCTTTCCCCTTGGTCAAATGATTCTGTGCTGAATTACTCTTTGCCCCTGTCCTACACTGAATTTTGCGTGTTTGAGTTTCCTTGATAATCTGAAAAATAAGGATGATGAAACAGCTTTTCTGGTCAGTTACAGTTCCTGTTTACTATTTGCCCTAGGCTCCTGCCTCAGCAAGACCTTAGATCTGGGTTTAGATAATTATTAGAAAACAAGCTAGTAGTCAGAACTTGTTTTCACCTATTCAGGTACATCCAGTGCCTAGAGAGGGAAAACTCAGACAATACCCTGCCCAGAGCCTCCTCATCCTCATCTCCAGATGTTCCTTGGCCCTGTATCCTACACCAACATCCAAGCGGACCACTCTGGAGAGGCTTTGCACAGGCAGTTCCCTCTGCTTGGAATGTCGTATTTCCAGTCTCCTTCCTCTCCTGTCTTATGCCTGGCGCTCTCTACTCAAACCCTAAGGCTTCCTTCCTCTGTCCCCAAACAGAATCATGAGCTCCTTCCTTGTCCCTTCTTTTCTTACCTCTGTCAGTCCCTTGAACACATTATAGAGACTGATTGCTGCTCCCCTACCAAGCAAACTGAGAGCGCCATATGAGCAGATACCGTGTCTTATTTGTATTTATTTCCTCAGTGTGTAAAATCATACCTAGAACACAGCAATCAATAAATTTGCTTCATTGAATTTTTCACTTGTTCAATAGATCTGCTTCATCCTTGCTCCCAATTAATTAAAATTATCAGAAATCTGACCATCATTTCATCCATCATGTTTCTATATATCACTTTTTATATAAAATAACGAAACAGAAAACCAACAATACAAGTACAACAATTTACTTGCTACCTAGACTTGCTATCTAACTGTCATAATGACAAGCCAATAAATCAGCCTCTGACAACACAACTTTGAATCATTTCAACTTGATCAGGAACTGGAAACAATCCAAAAATGTTATTTATAGAGATTTCACTAGTTCTCCAGTCTTTTTAACATTTGCTGAGCAACTATTTGCTGAATATTGGCAGTATACATGGCAGTCCATGTCTCAGTCTGTTTTCTTTTGCTATAACTGAATACCACAGACTGGATAATTTATGAACAGTAGAGGCTTATTTAGCTCATGATTCTAGAGGCCGAGAAGTCCAAAGGCATGGCTCAGGCATCTGCTGGGCATCTGCTGGGAGGACCTTCTTGCTTTATCACAACATGGCAAAGGACTCCACATGTATGGAGAGCTAGTATCTCTTCCTATTCTAATAAAACCGCTAATTCCATAATGGGGGCCCCACCCATCTAGTTCTAATTACCACCAAATACCATTAACTCAGAAATTTGCTGATTAAGTTCCCAAAACTTAATTGGGGGGGCATACTTAAACCACAGCACCTTGGTAGTAAAAAGACTACCCCATTGTATTAGCAAAGATCCCTGATTATAACTTAAGTCTTTCAGTCTAGGGAAAGACCAACAAGTTCCAAGATGGAACTCTAACTCTAAACTCATCTCCTCCCAGCAGCTGCCTAATAAGGACTGGCCTCCTGCACCTCAGAGCCAATTATAAAGTCGCATGGCTCCTGCTACCAAGATCTGCCCTCCTCAATCTCAAGGTCTAAGGCAGCTGTAAACATTTGCCTTTGTCTGCATTGCATTTGTTAATGTGAATCCTCTGGTCTCTTATGTTCAAAGTTTAAAAAACAAGAGAACCATTACAGTCATTCATTGTGCTTTTTAATATTTCTTTGGCCCTACTGTTTACTGATCCAATATCCCCATGATACACATTCTCAATTAAATTTGTCTCTCTCCTCTAATCCAGGTATCGGCTCTGTAGTTTGTAAAACATTTCTCCACCCTTCTGTTTGAAATCTAGATATCTCCTACCAACTCATACAACTTCAAATATCCACCTGTGTTTCTCTAGGGCCACACCAAGAGCCAATGTCCAAAACCAGCTATTATCAAAAGGACCGCTGATGTTTCGGAACAAAGGATTTATAGCTAGAAGTTCAAGGATGAATTTATCATTTGGAATTATAGAAACTGTAGTATGTGCCGGTGACTATATGGATTCTTTTCCTTGGGTCAAGTTTCTACTGCTTTTGAGAAATTCTCAAAAGGGCCTCCCTCACACCTGTTATGTGCATGTACACATACACACACACACACACACACACACCCTTAAATGAAATCCACTTCTTTCAGTGAAACTTTTTTTGGGGGGGACCAGTAATTGAACTTAGGCAGGCACTGTGCCACTGAGCTATATCCCCAAACCAGTGAAACATTTTTGTGTGTAAATATGATAGAAGTTCCATTAGTCTAATCAAACATGGCAAAAATCTTTTACCGTATCTTTTAACTCAAAGTATCGTTTTAAGGTCCACATTATGAACCAGGCTAGTATAAGAACAAAAACTCCCTACGAGTAGACATACCAAAGAAAAAGAGAAAAGGACTCCAAATAATTTGTACCTAAAGAACCTAAATCATGAAAAAGGAAAAAAAAAAGGTACATTATTGTGACTTAACATTCAGAAATAAGCAACATTTTATTCCTACTGATCTACAAATCACCTTCCACTCCGGAGTTCCACCACCACCCTAAGAAAAGTTGCTGAGAACACAATCCTAGATCTACTACATATCACCCATGGGCTACGTGAGCAAGTCTTTCAACTTTGCAAGAACTTTTCTAACCTTGTCTGTAAAATGGGAAGAATTGTACCTTCCTCACCATCACAATCACAAAACATAACTAAATATGTGAAAGGGTTCACCTGACCCGGGTTTCCCCAAAGTCAGTCCTCCTAGGGTTCAATATTTACTTATTCTGAAAACAGACTCTATTATCTGTAGATAGGAATGAAGATTCACATGAAATTCGACAGTGGTTTTTCTATTTGATTGGTTTTGGGGGTGGTTTGGCGGGGTTGTTTTTTGTTTTTTGTTTTCAAAATGGAAACAATTTACATTTTAAGAGCAAGCAGACATTCCTGTTTAAACATACCAAGGGCATATTGTAACAAGCCTTTGGTTTGCAGGAACGCTAAATTTCTGGTTCTTTACCTTCTCCAGATTTCTGTTTTTCCCTCTCCTTTTCCCTGTAAATGAAAAAGGCACATGGGAGAAATGTTTGGAAAAACACTACAGCAAGACAACAACAAAAGATAAGGACTCCAGATGAAGGCCCAGAGCAACCTGATTGCTACACCCAGCCCCTTGAAAACAGTGCTTAAAGATTCAAATTGAGGCAGACACAGGAGAAACACACTTGTGGTTTTAAAATATCTGAACTCCTCTGTGCTTTCCTGCTGAAAACCACTGCAGACCAAGGAAGCTGACACATTCGCTGGAACGCACGGGCCTCCACTGTGTCTGCAACCCCTCCAGGTATTTTAGGCAGCGGAGTCACATACAGAAATAAAAACAACAAAAGCTCTCTATCTGTCCATGCTTAGTCTTGCCAAGAAAAGAGAGAAAGAGACTGTTTTATTAAAAATAAGTCTGTTGTGGGATGATTGTGGACTTATTGAGCCCATTCAGCAGGATTTTTCACTGTGCTGCAATGCAAAAGATTTACTTTGTCACTGTCCAACACAAACAGTGAAGAAACTCAGCCTACTGCAAAATCCCCAGGAGAAACAATCTGAAATTTAATTAGTGAATAATGGAAGCAATTTAAATACAATTCTAGGCATTTTTAAAGTAATATTTGAGTCGACATCTGCTGCATCTAGAAAGCATTTAGGCAAAGCACAAAAAAATTCCCTGATCTGATGAGATGCCCAAGGTAATGAACAAGACAGTCTCTCGTTAGGGTAAGACCAGTAATTGAAAACAAAACTCCAGAAATCCACCCAGCCTACACCACAGAGAGATCAGGCAGAGACAGAGACAGGTAAACAGACAGACGGACAAAATTTAAAAAAAAAAAAAAAAAGCAATAGTCACAGTCTTTTGAAATGTAGAAAAATGGAAAATCAGGGTTTAAGGTCAGCCATACTAAACAGCTGGAATCCTGGCTCAGTACCTTTTTTCCAATACTACTTCAGTTTCTTTATTTACAAAGTGGAAATATTAATGCCCACCTCACATGAATTTTGAATATTCTATGAAATTATTTATGACACAACACCATATCCATGGTACTTGGAAGATACGACAATGCTGAAGAAGTGGAGACCACAAATTGAACTAGTGATGTATCTTTTACCATAAGAATTTTATTCTTTCCGCCTTAGAGATTTATTTGTATCCTGAAATATTTTTTCATACAGCATTTCCATTCTGTCAGATGAAGATGAATAAGGAGATGGACTATGTCAATGGATGCAATGTCACTACACAATACACTTAAATACGGTTAAGACTGAAAATTTTATGTTATATGTACTTATGTTAATTTTCTTCCCTATGGTGCTGGGGATTGGGCCCAGGGTTTTGTGCATGCTAGGCAAATGCTCTAACACTGAGCTACGACCCAACCCTACAATAGCTTTTAAAAATTACTAGATAGGATTTACCATGATAAATCCCTGACTGCCACAAAGAAATCCTCTTCCTTTACCTTGGTCAGCAGAAGCAGCAAAGAACAGAGTGCTGGAGATACTAGAGTGAACATAGTATTAGGATATTGCAAGGGCATATACAAATTCTAAAATACAAATTTTTAGAAAGAGATTTTTTTCCTCAAAAACCTTTGGTAACTGCAAACAAAACAGTTTCAAAATAAAGGTATCGATACGTTTGTTGCCAAGTCCTCAAGCATCAATGCTTTGCACATTTTACAGAACAGAAATGGTATTTGTATTGAGTACTAATGTATACAATTCAGAAGTTTACATTCAAAATGTTCTATAGATGCAGAGCATATGCTACAGCACATGTATTAAACATAAGAAGAATCTCAAAAAGAGGAACAAGAATCTACATTGTAACTCAGACACTTCCAAGGGGATGCCCTGTCTTGGGTGCCACATGCATCCTGGTATGAACCCAGGCCCAGGTACCAAACCAACATGGATCAGATCACTCTCAGTGAAAGGGATCCCAGGATTCCCTGCTTTGCTACCATCTGCTGAGCCCTGTGTGCATCTGTGAGATGACTGGACATGACTGTGTGACCTGGAAGTCTCCTTTTGCTTCCAGCATTCTGGAAGTTAATCCTAAACTTCACCAAGGAGCTGTAAGAATACAACATCTTAACTGGTTCCCCATGTATTTCAAAGTACAGCAGTTAGAGGGGGAAAAGCATGAGAAAAAAAAAAAGTAAACATACCAGGATGCCAAAGAGACAGCAGAGAATTATCTAGATGATCAAAGCTGGGTATCAACAACTCAAACAATCACTGTTAAAGGCGCCTACCATAGACACACAGCACAGGCCCTCAGCCCACACGACAAGTCATCACTGCTGCACTGTGGGGTCAGTCACACCCACCACCTTCGAAATAAGGAGAAACCTCAGCACCTTCAGCAGTGAGGGCAGCGATGGCTACTCAGCCCCCAAAACCCTGTAAACTGACTCCTGTTTTGGAATACAGATTACGGCGATTCTGCAGATTCAAGGGAACAGGGGAGAAGAGGCTGTTAAACTTACTGGAAGCTCAAATTACAAGTTTACTATACACAGTATTTCTATGCACATTCTGTAACTTAAACTAAGGTATTAATAATGTAAAATGTCTTAATGCAGTTCAGAGCAGGACATTTCATAGAAATGAAGAGGCCTATGAAAACCTTTACAATAATATAATTGGCTGCTCAACTTAGAAATGTGTGTGAAACTGATTCTTTCACCTTAAACTCTATTAAAGGTTCCCAAGTTTTATACATCCTTCATTTAAAATTGCATTTAATAAAGCTGAGTGTTGTGACTCATGCCTATATAATTTCAGCACTTGAGAGGCTGAGGCAGGAGGGTCACTGCTGGTTCAAGACCAATCTGGGCTACACGATGAGTTCAAGTTCAGTGCAAACTACACAGCAAGATGCTGTCTCCAAAATACAAACAGACTGCATTTAGTATCTTTCATACTCTAAAAGTCACTAAGACTTTTCGTTGAGTGTGTGTGTGTGTGTGTGTGTGTGTGTGTGTGTGTGTGTTTTACTAGGAATGAAAACTAGAAATTCATGCATGGTGGGCAAGGCGCCCTACATCCCCAATCCAAAGACATTATTTTAAATTGGTTAGAATGCTCTATTAATGATTAAATGATCACAAATTATAAACATTTACCAAAATCATCATACATGAAATTTTCAAAATTTTGGGTGAAATGGCATAATAGTAAGACTCTTCTCACCCCACTTCCTATAAAACACCCATAAAAATATACCAGTAACAGGAGAGATCTTCTGTTGGAGAATGGAGACAAAAGGCCTGACCACAATCTGGAGGCACACTTACCCCCAGGGAGGCTTGTGGTTGGATTCAGGACCACATTTAGTAAAATCACCCACCGAGTTACACCACGAGGATGGAGGTAAGTAGGCCTCTGTAACTTGTGTAAGAAAACTACATTCTCTGGGGAGAAAGACACATTGCCTGGAGAGTGACACAAATTCCCAACCCATCGGTTTTCTTCTACTATTTGAGACTATCCAGCAAATTGTGTTCCAAGCCTCAGCACATACCTCTTACAAGAAAGCCTCACCAAAAAAAAAAAGTTCATGGAGACAAAAGACCAATCTCACTTCAAAATAAAACACTGCGCTGAGACGCAAATGATAGAAAAAGGATGAGATATCCAGTAAAAAGCCTTCCTGGAACATTTTTTATATCTCTGCTGGCCTCAGGACTATTTAACATGGTCCCTAACTTCCAAACCAGCAGTCTTGCTGCAAGGGACACCTAAAGCTTGGGCCAGGCTGGAATGAACATTGTCGCACAGTTTAGAAGAGTGAAAAGAGAGCCGTCATTTGGTAAATGTGCTGTCAGGCTCTGCAGACTGGTTTGATTACAGTGCAGTGCAAGCCCCCACAATTGCAGAGAAGAAAAGGACACACTGGCAGAGCCTAAGTGACCCGAAGAACCCAGCACCAAACCAGGATAGATGCCTGAGTCCCAAGGGTAACAGGAGACAATTAAAGATGCCTGGAGCAAGATGAGACAGGAGAGAGCAAAGCCTTTGCTGCCACCATCCTTCCCTGGGCTCCAAGTCCTGAGACTAAAGTTTGGCTTTAAGGTATTTAAAATCCCTGGGAAGTACATTTTAAACTGCAGTGAAGTAGAAGACTCTCTCGTAGATACTAAATACTCCATTTGTAGAGACTATTTCTTCGTCCTTGGAAGACTGACCAAATAGGCAATTTAATTATATAAAGACCTCTGGGGAAATGAAGGCTATTAGTAGGTCTTGCTGTAAAGACCAGGCAGGAGTGCATCTCTGCAGGTACCACTAACTCCAGAGAAATGCTTCTGTCTGGGAATGCATTTGGACCACAGGCCTCCTGCAAAGGACTTTGTAGAGATACCTGCAGCTGAGCAGTTGCTTGTGGATAAAAGCAGAGATACAGATGTCTGGAGAGAAGATCCAATAACCTCATTTTTATTAGCTGATAGAGGAAACTCTGTAAGTGATGAAACCATTGATGCAGTACAAGATGAACACACCTGAAGCCATGACCCGGTGTTGGACAATGAAGTGGTTCTTCATCATTTGGCAAGATGTTGAATGGACTTAACAATCTGATGATGGCTATAGATTTGCTCCCCAGAAAAAAGGCATATACCCACAAAATTCTGCACACAGCTTTATGGGGCTCATGGATCTCTTAAAGTCTCTATGCTTCACAGTGATTACTCCAAGCTAAAAAGTTATGGACCACGGTGTTATGTGTCTGGTTACAGCAAACATTAAGCTAATAAATTTCCATGTAAACCAGTGAAGTTCCCATCGATAAAAAAGTGTTCTTTCATCTGTCATCTTGGGAAAGAAGACCCTAAATGAGGAGTTATAGGAAGAAAGGTCTTGGACTGAAGGAGAAAATATCTCTTTTTTTCTATGAGTCTAGTGAAACTCTGGCCTGGACTCAGGAATCTGGATTCACTTTTGGTTGCACAAGGGTGAGGCAAACTGCCTTCCACCCCCAGGAAAGGCAGGCAGAACTGAGAGCATAGTGACCTTACAATAAAGCCTTGTAGATAATAGCTTGGGCCTAGGAAGTCCAAAAACAATCAGATCTCACAGTTAGTGTAAGTTATTCTCTCGCTGTAATTTCTCCTGTAGCCTTTAATAAAATCATTAAATGTTATAGCCTGAAATTAGAAATCTTAGAGGAACTGTGGCATGGTTCTCTGTCCAAGCTTGGACTACAGTAATAAAATGGAGATCGGCCCCTTCTGAATCCAACATGGTGGCGGTGGGTGTCAACCCACATACGAGCAGACAGGCACCAGGAACTGAAGACAGGCAATGGCCGAAGGGCAGAAAAGAGTCTAATAGACATAAAAGCTGGTCAGTTCTCATGATGTGCTGTCCCTGAGGCAGGGCTACAAGCCAGTGGATTTTGGGTTGACCTGTGACTATGATCCGACTTACTTTAGCCCATTTTTTGTTACTATGACAACATCCTGACTACCAAATGAAGTATGAAGAATAGAGATTTACTGACTCATGATTCTAGAAACTGGAAGTCTAAGAGCATGGCACCAGTCTCTGGTGAAGGTCTTCTTGCTGAGCATAAAGGAAAGAGCTCTTTTTTACACAAAGCCACTCCCAAGATAGCCCATTAATCCATGAACAGGTTATCTACTTACTTATGGGGCCAGAGCCCTCAGCACCCAATCCTCTCACCCTGCTGCACTGGAGACCAGTTTTCAACCCATTCAAACCACACAACCACTTTCTATCTGAGTGGTCAGCATAGGGACCAGCATAGGGACAACAGGAAAGCTGGAAGAGAATGAAAGAGTTTAAAGTCCCACTGAAAAATAAATAGAAAGACAAAACTATTAGAACAAATCCCAAGAGCTGGATTTTGTAGGGGAAGAACATATAGTCCAACTGTAAAATATAAAACTTAAAAAAATTTGGGAATATAGCTGACTGTTCGATTGCTTGTCTAGCATGCAAAAGGCTCTGGGTTCAAACTCCAGCACAGAGTGAGACAGAGAGAGTCAGAGACAGAGAGAGAGGCAGGGAGACAGAGAAAAAGAAAAGGTAGAAATATTTATGTGTGTAAAATTGTATTAAGCAAAATTAATAAAGTTCATGGAAGACCTTTAAAATCTGCAACTGATGACTTTCTCTATAGAATTCCCCAAAGTCCCTTAGGAGAAGTTCAGAAATACACAAAAGAGAGGCTGGTAGCAGTAGATGCACAAGACCCCAGGTCCAATCCTCAGTGCCAAAAACAAAACACAAAAACATAAAGAAGAAATGCATAAAGTAATTTACACCAACCAAAATACTCAGACCCACTTGTTTTTATTGACCACTTGTATTAATTAAGTTTCAAAGACCAATATTTTTCCTGTTATATAACCTTTAAAAAAAAAAGAAAATGTCTAAAAGATGCAAACAGTAACACAATTTGCATCTATATCTTTAAAACAGAGAAAAACAAATGCACAGCAGAACCTCATTGTGCAGAGAGACTGGGGAATGGAAGAGAAGAAAATCTAGAAAGATAAAGGATTTGGTTAAGGTCACATCCAGTGTGTAGTTGAGTTGGAATTCTGTTTTGTCTATCATCATCATCCGGAAATATGAAAGGTTACACTGTGTCTTCATTCCCTAAATTGCCTGATAATCATTATCGTAACTTTTTTTTTTTTTTTTTTTTTGGTACTGGGGATCGAACTCACGACCTTGCGCTTGCCAGGCAGGCGCTTAAGCCACTGAGCTAAATCCCTGGCCCCATTATCGTAACTTAAATGAAGACTATAGGATGGCATTTTAAACACCCTAACCCTAATCGACATTTCTTTTTTTTTTTTTATAATTTTACTTAAAGAGAAAAAACAAAACAAAACAGAATAAAGGGTAGCAACAATACAGTATTGCCAGGAAAAAAGGAGAAGAACAACAACAAAAAAACCTAAAAAAATTATTGCTTGACAAATTACATACTGACTTCTTGGAAATAGTTGTTCAATTTACAAAGTTAAAACATGTAAAGTAGACATTCAAACAATAAGACTGTCAACAGTTCTGCTCCACAATCTGACAAAAACAGCAATATGGTCATCCATCTTACCCATGCAAATATACATGCAATTATATCAAAAGGGTAAAATTAAACACAACAAAACAGAACAAAGCGGATCACAAGAAAGCAATGTAACAGACATAAATTTCAAAGTTAGACCATCAGAGATATTCACTCTCTATCATATTGACTCTTGTTTTGTCCAAATAGTTGTCCATATTGTCACATACAGGGAATTCACATGAAACAACCTTGTATGGCATTGATCTGAGCAGGATGAGGAGGGCATTTCAAGTCTTCAAGACCAGACATTAGGGAAGCCAAGAATGGCTGTCATAGTGTCTCTCATTCTTCTCAAAACAGCTGTCCATACCTTAATGTGTGTTGAACTTAAACAAGGCAAAGCAAGCTAAGATCACTTTGAACGAAAAGAGATAGTTTTGCTGGACTTCACATCATGACATTATGGAATCAGCACTGGGTATTGTAATGTCTCTTTTTCTTAAAAGTAGTTGTTCATTTCAACATGTGTTATATAGTTGGTTCTCATAAACTGTTTATAAGCTCTACACCTGCATGAGTCTCTACATGTATATCTATCATTTCTATATTAGCAGGAAAAATAAAACAAAACAATTCCTAGAAAAGCATGAGGCAGAAAAGTCACATAAAACCACAATACAAGGTGATCTACAATGGTTACCATGGTGTCTCAGCAGTGTATAACAACATCAATAAAAACGAAGCATTGGAGATATTATAAGACTTCAAAAGCAAGTAATAATCAAACCAGAGTGGGTATCTTAGTGAATCTTGTCATCTTCAGTGTAGTTGCCTATACACTTAGACTTGATGCTATCCATCATAACAGATTTAAATAAAATCAGTCAATACAAAGTAGCAATCTAACAAACCAGATTCAAATAATATCAGTCATAATAAGACAGCCTAATTTATAAAGGGCTTCAGATTAAGTTGATAGGAAAATTAGGGATGATTACCATAATATGGCCTCTTATTTTTGGGATAACTGACCATGTTCTCAAGTCTAGTGTAAGTAGACAAACTGGAACAGCACGTAATCCATCCAAGCAGAGTGGTGAAAATAATGTAAATTTTAAATCTTGTTACCCCATTAACAGTATCCTCTGCCTCCCTTTTTTAGACAATTCCTCCCCTTTCACTCCCATGGGGTGCACTGCTTGTTTTGGGTCCCACTGCCTCCCTATAAAGAGCATCTCAATGGACCCTATTTCCTGATTACTCTGCCTGTGTTTCTCTCTGTTACTATTTCGAGGCCCTCTATATTAGAGATTATAGCCATTCTTTTCTGCCTCATTTCTGCTATTCTATTTTTCTGCCATTGATAGTCTATTTTTCTCTTCCACTCCACTGTCTGCCTCATTCACTGAGGCCTCTCTGCCACTATTCCTGAAATGCTCATATTCTTGTTCTCTCTCCCTAGAATGTCCTTCAGTATTTTTTGTACGTTTGGACGGGTGGTCACAAATTCTCCCAGTTCCTCTTTGTCATGGAAGCATCTTGTCTCTCCATTAATTTCTAGAGAGAGTTTTGCAGGATACATCAGTCTGGGCTGGAGATGGTTCTCCTTCAGCGCTTGAATTACTTTACTCCAAGCTCTTCTTGACCTGATGGTCTGTGTCGAGAAGTCTGCCATGATTTTGATGGGTTTTCCTTTATAGGTGATCTGTTTCTTTTCTCTGATGGCTTTTAATATTCTGTTCTTATATTGAATTTCTGGGATCTTGATTATTATGTGTCTGGGTGTAGCTCTGTTTGGGTTGTAAGTGGCTGGAGTTCTGTATGCTTCATACCTCTGCATATCATTTCTTTTTTCTATGC
>PVJX010008423.1:0-65702 GCA_004027295.1 Dolichotis patagonum
CTCAAGTCGTGTCCATTTATTTATAAATATCTCGATGTGATCATTCTTTATAGCTGAGTAGTACTCCATTGTATAAAAATGCCACAACTTTTTTATCCATTCCTCAGTTGATGGGCACTTAGGTTGTTTCCAAGATCTGGCTATTACAAATTGTGCTGCTATAAACATGGGTGCACATATATCACTGTGGTACGAAGTTTTCAGTTCTTCTGGAAATATGCCTAGAAGCGGAATAGCTGGGTGAGCAACTATTTCTAAGGTAACAATATTTAATTTATGAACTAGTGATTCCTTACTGTTTATGGTTTTGAAATTCGGTATTATTTCTACCTTTCTTTCTGTTTTGCTTTTTTTCTCTTTAAAAAAAAAAAGAGAGAGGAACCAGTGACACAGCCTGGTCCGAGGCTGAGTTTTGGAGGCCATCTGGAGAGCGGCTGGTAAAGTCTGGATTTAGAGGCTGAAGAACTTGGAATCTGACGTTCATGGATGATGCTGGGAAAACAAGTCACGTGCTCAGGAAAAGTACCAAGGCGACCCCCTTCTTCCACTTTGTGATCTTTTCCTGCCCCAGCCTGTTGGATGGTGTTGATTACAGTCAATGTGGGTCTTCCTGACTCAGTTTTTTTTTTTTTATTAGTACTTGTTTGTCAGTACATAATGATTACATTTGCTGTGGGGAGTTGTTATGTGTATATAACACATCTTCTTTTTCTTAATCTTTTTCCCTGCTCCTCTCTCTTCCTCTTATTTACCTCTCTTGGTCTCTTTGCCTTTTGCAAAAGTTTCTGTCTCCTTGTTTCCTATTGACTTATCTTTTATTTTGCTGTTTAATTTATTGTCCCTTGGGTTTCTCACATAAGAAAAATCATCCAATATTTGTATGTCTGAATATTTCATTTAAACTTCTGGTCCCAAGGTGCATCCATTCCGCTACAAATGAATCAAATTTTTCAGCCAATGCATATGCCAGTGTTGTTTGGAAATACCCTCAAGGACATTCCCACAAGTGTGTTTTACCATTTTCTAGCCATCTCTCCATACAGTCAAGTTGAGAAACAAGATAAACCATCATAGATACTGTTAAGATGTCAATGATGCCATGCCATTCTCTCTTAACATTGACATCTTAACAGTATGTCAGTGATGCATTGCCTGGAGATGATTTCAGAGTTTCTCCAGTGCTACTATGTTGTTTTATGGGTAGTCAATCTCAGGTCTGCGTTTTCAGTGATACCATCAGTAGGAAGCTCACCAGTAGGAATATGTGATGTGTGCTTCAGAGCAAACCCATACTTGGTTTTTTTTATTAAGATAAAGCTGCATTAAAACAGGCTGTAATGCTGCCTTCAAAGGGAGGATGACACAGAAGACATAGAGAAGATATGGAAGAGAAGTTGGAGTTAAACATGTTTCTGTGAAAGAAAGAATGGCAACTATGTTGGACTTGGTTGTGCACACCTATCAGCCCAGCACTCAGGAGGCTGAGGCAGGAGGATTGCTGTGAGTTTGAGACCAGCCTGCACTACAAAGTGAATTCAAGGTCAATCTGAACTTGCATAGTGAAATCCTGTCTCAAAGAAGAGAAGAGGAGAGGAGAGGAGGGAAGGGAAGGGAAGGGAAGGGAAGGGAAGGGAAGGGAAGGGAAGGGAAGGGAAGGGAAGAGAGATTATAGCTCTACTTACTTGGTGTGGTGGAGGAAAGTGTAGGAGGAGGAGAAGCTGAGGCCAAGTGGTTTTCTAAGCAGGTCCCATGTATTTATATGATCCTCAGGATATTTTTATTTCACTGTCAGCTGTCAGCCTAATTGTTTAATTTTGGCCAAATGACTTCTTTTTCTTAGCCTCAATTATTCAGTGTGTGAAATAGGAATAGTGCCACTTGTTGGAGTGATTGTGAATACTTTAAGATAATAAAGGGGTAGAGGTAGAGGTTGGTGGTGCAGTGCTTGACTAGCAGATGTAAGACCCTAGGTGTGATCCTTAGCCCTGCAAAACAAAAAGTTTCTCAAAGATTATTGAAAGGGAGCAGAAAATGAGTTCCACTCAAGTATACTTAGTTATGTGGCTTTTTGTTTAACTGTTTTGTTAAATTTCTACAGAGAGAGGGACTGACTTGAGCTGTGCGGGTTACCACCAAACTTATCACCTGTGCTTGTCCCTGTTTTTAATGAAGCGCCTCTTTATAACAATCACTCAATTATTGTGTGTTTTTCTTTTCAAAAAACCAGTCCTCTAGTTATTGGTTGATGGCTCGTTGCCTGGAAAGTGAAGACAGGGATTGTTTAAAGCACATATTATGACTTCATAGTAGATCTGGGAAGATAATTTGCTTGCCAGATGATAGCCAATCTATTTTAAGTATTTAACACAAATTTAGGTCACAGTATACTTTTAAGTGCTTAGTCATGATGAGCTAATCATTATGTTTCAATAAGACACATTCAATAATGTTCCCAACAAATGCTGTCTTTTATTATTGATAGCAAATCTCCTCAGTGAAGACAAAGTAGACTATCACTTCTCAAAGCAAGATTCCAGCTTCAGCTTGAAATGTTTCCACTGTTACTGGTTTGTTGGGATTTCAGGAAAGGCAGTGGAGATCACGAGATAAGTTTGTCATCCTCATCATTTTATGTTCATCTTAGTCATGGGCGTGGAAAGTAATAAACTTTTGTCAGACATTATTGGCTAACCTGCTTGTGCAACTGCTTCTGTGATTATTAAAGGAGTGTGGAAATTATCCAGGCAAAGAAACATTCCGCAAAGACCTGGTGCACCTCTGTGCAGCGGGGGGTATGTCATCAGTTTCAGCAACCAATTAGTTTTCTATTGTCTGAGCCTAGATTTCAATACTTTCCTCATTAACTCTCAACTATGGTGTGAGAACAAACTGCTCCAGGCAGAACCAAATTAAGGTCAAGTTTGTCTTTCACAACTGAATATGAAGCTCTCTAGAAGTATAAACTGTCAAAAATAGAGCATGAATAGTATTTATAAGCATATGTCTTGGATTTAGCCAAGTATAGATTGTTCTGGAGAAATTAAATAACAGCAGTGTTAATGCTCTGTACTGGAATGTTGTGATTTTGATATCAAGGCCATATAAATAAACCACAAGACAGACATCCTGAAAAATATTTGGTTTTGTTATTGTCTGCTTCATGAAACTGGGGTCAGTGGTAGGAAGTGGAGGACAGAGTATAACCCAAGACTAATAAGTAAAAATAAACTTGAAAAGAGACAAGATATTTTAGTAGGATAAGGCAGATGTTAGGAACTACTTCCTTTACTATAGCTGTGGGCAGTCTGGATAAAAATCAACAGCAGAAGCATTAATAAATAATTTTGGACTGTTTCCTTAATAATGGGAAAGCCATCAATATTGTTATAAGATCTTCTTTCAGGACTCATATTATGATCCATTTCTGAAGTGGGATCAACTTAAAATTTTCAGGAAGATAGGTACTCAGAATTTTTCTAAAGCATTTTCATTTACTTCACTACTGCAGTAGATGTGCATTTAAGTTTTTGAAGAGTATCCTGATAATGGACCAGATAGGAAGGACGCATAAAATGACATGACGTAGCTCATCAGCACTATCTAAATTGTGCTGTCCATTTTGAGACAGGGTTTTGCTAAATCACTAAGTTGCCCAGGCTGGGCTTGAATTTGCAGTCCTCTGCCTCTGCCTCCCACAGTGTTAAGAACACATGTGTACCACCACACCTAGCCGGAAGATGTTTATTCTAAAGTAATCCATTTTATTATTGCTTTTCTTCATGAGCAAGGCTGTTTTAGCCCTGTTTAACAATATTTTCATTCTTGTTGACTTTGAGGCTATTTTACCAGATGTTCTTTCAGAAATGTTATTGTGCCTTTCAGTTTATCTTTATAGCCAACCCAAAATAATTTCGAATATAATGTGAAGCAGGGGCTGGAATTCTCTTACTTTGCATTGTTATCCAATTGTCTCACTAAAATTTATTGGAAAGCCTTCAACACTGTTCTGAACAGCCACTGATGTCTGGGGGGTGACAAACTCATATTTTACTTGGGACTTGGCTGTTTTTAGCTCTGAAGTTCTGTGTAAATCATGCATGCATACAAACATGGGTCTCCTTCTGAATTATCTTTTCAAATTGGGACAATGAACCCACTCTCTTAATTATTTTAGCTTGTTAAGTATTGTTACCCTGCAAGGAAGATCATCTTACCTTATTCTTCATTTCCAAGAGTGTCTTGGCTAATTTTGGAAGTGTTCATTTCCATTTTTAGAATCAGCTCATTTAGTACAAAAAAGAACACCAAGATGGAGGTTACACTGATTCTATAGGTTAGTCTGAGGAAAAACTGTTTGTGTAATACTAAAATCTCTAACTCATGCTTTACCTAGATCTTAATTTTCTAAAGAATGCTTGTTATTTCACGTGGTTTTGTACATTTAATTTCCTAAATGTTGAATTTATAGATTTCTAAATATAGATTTTATATACTATAAATATTTTTCTAACATTAATTTCTAATATTATTCTAATAATTGTCCTTGGCACATAGATGTACTCTTTAACTTTGTATTAAAGAACTTGCTGAACTGATTAATCCAAAAAGTTTATACAGGCAAATTAAATATTCGTATATTGAGTATTAAGGCTTTTTTACATAATCAGGTGGCTGGTTACAGGCTGTCATTTGCCAGCTCCACCCTTTGCCCATGTTCTTTTTCTGAGAGTCTTATGTCTGTCTGGCTGGTGTATGCCTGATACACAGCTAAAGCCGCGTGAGGTCCAAACTGCTGCTCTTGGGCACAGTGTGAGACTTGGGCTTTTTAAAGCTCCTTTCCTGGATATTTTATAAATCAAGTCCATGGTGCCAAATCCATTTTCAGCATTCCTCTTTCCAAGTTTCCATCTGGTATTATTTTCCTTCAGTCTGAAGAATTTTCTTAAATGTATCTTGCTGTGCAGATATTCATGGAAAACTTCTCTTGGCATTTATGTTAAAGTATTGATTTCATTTTGAGTGATATTCATTGGATATTGTGAATATACACTAGGGGTTTTTTTGGTTGTTCTTTTTGCACTTTTTAGACGTCATTCAGCTGTCTTCTCGCTTGCATATTTTTTGATGACTACTGCTTTTCTTTATAAAAGGATCACAACCTTTTTGTGTGCTCTAGTAAATATTTTAGTTTTTGCCAGTGATACAGTCTTTGTCAGAGCAACTCAATTTTGTCACAAAAGTATGAAAACACAGACAATACGTAAACCCTACAAGCATGGCTGTGTTCCAATAACACTTTTTACTTAAGGAAAAACGGGCGAAAGGACAGACCTGGTCTGAGGATATAGTTTGTTGACCTATCTCTAGTCGTTTTCAACCATTTCTTCATCACTAAGTAATCTGATTCTGCTGTGCTGAACCACGGCGGTTGGCTGAAGCCTGGCACTTCCATTTCACTCTTCACCATGGTCTTGTTTATCTCGACATCCCTTTAAGCTCCTGGTTTGAAAATTCCACTTTCCACAATTTCTGGGTCTCTTTCTGTTGATTTCATTTTCTCCTGGGTGTGAGTTCCATTTTCTTTCTTCTTTGGATGTTTGGTAATTTTTGATCAGTTGCTGGATATTGTGAATTTTTTCTTTTCAAAAATTAATTTTATTGGGGCTGGGGATTTAGCTCAGCGGCACAAGCCCCTGCCTGGCAAGTGCAAGGTCATGGGTTTGAACCCTGATACCTAATAATAATAATAATAATAATAATAATAATTTTATTGATACTTTTGATATAATGATCATATTGCTCATTGGGAATTTGTACCTCTACATAATTTATCTTGATTCTTGTTTTCCTCATTCTCCTTCCCTCCCTTCAATACTCTTCCCTTATTTACAAAAGCATGGTTTTCATTTTTTCCTTTTATTTTCTTTAGTTTTCCTTTTCCCTTCATTTTCTTCCTTCCTCGACCCTGGTTTTCCTCCCATTTGAACATTTCACGCCCCATCTCCCAGTGTCAATTATACACCTTGGTCCTTATTTACACTTTGAACTTCTCACACCAGATAAATCATGGTGTATTTACATGCATCTCCGATTTATTTTACTGGACAGTATGGTCCCAAGGTGCACCCATTTACCTAAAAAGGTCTCAGGTTTATCCTTGTGACTGAGTGGTATTCCATTTTATTTAAAAACCGTATCTTCTTTATTCATTTATCCATTGATGGGCATTTGTACCGTTTTCAAGATTTAGCTATTACAAATTGTGCCGCTGTAAGTATAGGTGTGCATATATTACTGTGGTATGATGCTCCTCTTTCGGGAAGGTACCAAGAAGGCAACTAGCAGGGTCAAACTGAACATCTAGGTTTAGTTTTTGGAAGAATCTCCATACTGATTACCACACTCATTGCATCAATTTACACTCCCAGCAACAGTAGAGAAGGGTTCCTTTTACCCACAGCACTGCCAGCATTATTGGTTATTATTGGTTCATAAGAATTTTGCTTTCTTAAATGCTGTGTCCATTCCTTCAAAAGGTGTTACACTTTGTTCTTTATGCAGTTAAATTACTTTAACCAGAAACTGACCCTTTTAGAGTTTGTTTTTCATTTTTGTTGGGCTTGAGTGTAAAGATCAGCCATTAGTCTGGGATTAGTTTAGCTCAACTGGTAAACCACGGGGTTTTCAAAGAGAAGCATAAGACACAACCAAGGATAAAAAGGTAGACGCATCAGTTTGGGAGGTCAGTGTAAAAACTGAGGGAGCAGGAATTAGCTGAAAGCCTGGAGGAGAAAGCAGGGTAAGAACAGCAGGTCCTGCTGAGAAGACCTAGACATTGTACATGCATTGTCTGAGTGCTAAAAAAAAAAAAAGCAATATAAGACTGAATAGAAATAGAGGACAGAAAAGCAAAAAATAAGGGGTTGGAGATTTAGCAGTGGCATAAGCGCCTGCCTTGCAAGCGAGCAGTCCTTAGTTCGATCCCCAGTACCGATAAAAAAAAAAGAAAAGAAAAGCAAAAATAGAAGATATAAGGCTTGTAAAATAAACCTACTAGACAGGTGCGGTATTTGCTAAGAATAAGTTTCCCAGCTCTTCAAATTTTTACACAGAGGCTTTAACATTAACAAAGCTAACCTCATTTTAATTTTTTAAGAATCATGTGTGGAATGCAAAAGACACTGAGCAGCCCATTCGAGACCCCTGGTCTCTCAAGAGCTATTCCTATTCCCCATTCCATTCCTATTCTCCAATAAAACTTCTTATCTTAACCTCCTCCCACCAAAACCAGAAATTTTGTAATTTATTGTCCTTATTAATATGTATTTTACTTAATCCTTCTGCTCACTTTTTTCTACTTGTTAATTTCTCCATTGTAGAGCATGGATTTTGGAATTCTGAAGATTTGAGTTAAAATTTCATTTAGCTGCAGGATGTTGAGCAAGTTCTTAATCTGATTTTTTGTTTTCTTTATCCATAAAGGGGTGACAGAGATATGGATTTAAGTGTACTCAGAGAGCTAGTGTAAGTTAAAAAGACAAATATGTGTCAGTGGATAGCATGAGGTAGAATACTCACGTTAGTCTCCTTGGGTAAACGCTTTAAGAACAAAATTTCTTTCTAGCCCAAATGTCCACAACCCAGGCCTCACAGTAAAATCCCACGAGGAGATGTTGATGCCCACAGAACTCAATTGGTCTGGGATGAGGCCTGAACATGGTATTATTTTTTAAAAGCTTTCCAAGTGATTTAAACATGAATGCGAAGTTTTGCTGATGGAGCCAGGGAAAGCCAAGTTTTTTATGTCTCTAAAATTAAGGTGTGTGTGTGTGTGTGTGTGCACGCCCGTGTGTGTGTGTGTGTGTGTGTGTGTGTGTGTGTCTAGGTCTAGCATGCAAAACATAACACGAAAAACAACTGCAGGCCATAACAGAAGTGACAAGAGCTGGCAATACACTTGGCTGACTTCTAGATTCTATTTTTAAATGTTAAATCCACACTGGTTATATAACATTGGGGCTAAGGTTTTACGTAACCAAACCTTTGAATTTCTGAAACTCAGATTGTTGATTTTATAAAAAGTCTGGTTCTCATTTCTTTGAAAATTATTTCTATTGCAATTCCTTTTCATATGAGAAAGCTGCAGGTTTTTTTTTTAACAAGGTAGTTTTTTAAAAATCCCCATTCATTCTGAGATTAATTTACTTCAAAAACAGGACTCTGTACAATATAGTGAAACAAAATTAAGGCCAACGATTTTCATATAGCACTAAATGGAATAATGCATATTTTAGAAAAATTCATTAGCCAAGATTTCTTGTTCCTTCAGATGATATTACTGAATTATTAGTAATAAGTGAGTATTTCCTAGTAAGTTTCTTATACAATGTAAATAACATCTTTACCTTCGGAATAGTTTTGAAAATCCAAACTCAGTAGAGAAAAACAAGTGGTGAAACAGCAGTTCTATGAGAAAAGAGACTACATGTGAATGTGAGGTGTCATTCCCCCTGAAACAGTCACCTAAGAAGTGCTCTTCCGTCAGGCATAGTGACACACCCGTGTGAGCCCAGCACTCTCAGAAGCTGAGGCAGGAAGACTGCAAGTTTGAGCCCAATGAGGGCAAAAGGTGAAAAGGGCTGGCGGGTATAGCTCAGTGCGAACACCCTGAGTTCATTTCCCAGTCCCCCACCCCGCTCCCCAGTTACTTTCATACAGAGTATGTAATATGAACTATACACCTGGAACAAAGTATGTCAGACAGGACGGTGATTTCCACTGCACAGACTATGCCAATATTTAGAAACTGTGCCAGATACTTGGTAAGTATCTGATGCCCACTTATAGAGGAGAACATTGCCCAGGGTATTACAGATGTCAAAAGGTAATTACTTTTATAGCTACAATGTCATGAAAAGAACAGAACTAAATGAGAAAGGAACATCATGGGCTTGAGCTGGACTTACTCCTGAAATATTTCTGCTCTTCCTAGATGTAAGTTAGAACAAACTGTTAGAATCTCTCACAGAGATCCCCGATACCTCTACACATCCTGAAGAATCTTTATCTCTATATCCAAAGGTTCCTACTGGCATCCTAAGGGATGGGAACACAAGCGTGGGATCTCTGGTCCAGGTAAACTCACGAGTCAGTTACACAGGCACCTGCAGGACAGGTGAAAGGCCTTGCAAGACCACGTTGCATATATTTCTTTGCATGTCATTCTGCAGAAAGTTCTACTTTCCTCCATGTGTCAACAAACATCTTGCAAAGGAAGAGACTCTGATTTCCAGCTTTGGGTTTTGGTGTGTAGTGAAGCCTAATGTGCTCTTTTAGGCAGCAATGGGCAACTTCACTTAAACTGGACAAAAGAGAAAGAGCAACAGTACCCTACTCAGCCTACAGTGAGACCTCAAACCATTTTCAAGTGGAAGAAAGTACCCAGGTTAGGAATACGGGAGAAAGAAAAGGCCTAATATGTCAAATAAAGCAACATTTAAGTAACAGAGATGTGGGCTCAGTGGCATAGCACTTGTCTAGCATGCACAAGGCCCTGGGTTCAATCTCCAGCACCACAAAACAAAACACAAGAAACAGAGATGTGTAAGGACCAGATCACTTTAAAGTATTACATTATTGTGCCGGGTGTGGTGGTGGTTACCTATAATCCCAGCATTTAGGAGGCTGAGGCAGGAAGATCACCACGAGTCTGAGGCCAGCCTGAACTACATGAGATCCTGTTGCAAATAAATAAATAAATAAATGGTAAAGAAAAAGGAAAAAAAGTACTACATTATTTTAAAAGTTGTTACTACATTTTTGAATGAAGCTTATTTGGATGCCAAGCACATTAAATTAAGCAAATAATTAGTATTACTTTATTTTTAATCTAAAAGGAAGTTTTAACTTCAAGTCTTTGGCATTGGCACTAGGTTATGATGGAACAGTCCCAGTATTTCTAGATAACCACAAGTAACCTTTTAAAATATTGTACTGCCACATAAATCTTGAAATAGTGGATATTTATAGACAAAACTATGTGGGTCTTACTGCCTTTATGGAGGTTCCTGGAAGCATCTTAGCTCAATAGTAATCCATCAAGTATTAAATGACTTTACAATTTCAATAAATGTTGAAACTGAATATTGTGATTATAAATCACCATCTCATCAGTAGATAACTGAACACAGAGTAACTGAGAAAAACACTATTAGGATAAGAGGAAACCCAAGAAAAGCATGATAAAAATTCTTGTTCATTCATTTATGAGGAAAACAAATCTTGATTAATTCAGTGAAGAATTTCTAGTTTTTAATGTAATCTATTTTGCTAATCTTGCTGGTGACTAGAAACAGATTAGGAGTGGGAGGCAGTGGAATGAACATGAAGATTTGTTTTTTAACCACTGTCACAAAGGCTTGGGAAAAAGATAAACCCCAAATCACCAAAGCACATTATTTCCTTAAAATGTTTTCAAAATAAATGAGAACAATCTTCAGAACAATGTACAACCATGGATAAGTTAAACCTTCAGGAAGGAGGATATTTGGTAAAACTCCTGGGTACTACATAATCAAGGCCCTTGAGAACTGACCTGTTTCCAGTTTCCTGGCAACAAAACAACATGGGATGGCAGGATTTGGCACTTTAATGTTTTATCTGAAACTATGTTGTAGAAAAAACTTTGCAAAACGTATGACCACACAAACAAAAAATCCCAGATCTACAAGTCCACAAATATGTTACTGATGTTTAATGTTTTGAGGATTAAGTAACAAAACAAAAAAGATTTACTTAAGTTTACTTCCTCTGAATTTTTCTAAGAGTTAAAAATTTACTATCACATTTATTGATTTAGAACCACATTTATTGATTTAGAACCATCAGATTTTACTTCTGGAAAATCTAATACCTTTCAAAAAGTTATAATATTAGCACAAAAATTACTTTCTAACATTTCATTTTTAAAAAACTTTTCTGCAGCCAAAGATTCCAAGTTTTGAATTACAGTACTGCAAGGCACATACAGAACTCACCTTCTTCAAAATACACAGAAGATATACTCCCTGAAATAGAATTTTAAAATCCTTTAACAATTAGGAATACTACAAAGTTAGGAATTTTTAGGTAAAAACATTGCTCCTACAAGATCATGCACCTTTCTTAAAGTCAATTCAGCACATATGTATAAATAATCCTTTTTAAAAACATTTGTACTTGAAATACAGATACAATGATGCTGAAGACAGCACTGAAAAGTACAGCTTGATAAAACTCATGTTATTGCCTTTTCAAGAGACTGGATGATCTCTAGTATTTTTAAAGACTAGGATTTAATAATGGGGTAATTATACCAGAAATAAAGGATTTTCTTTCTTTTTTAAAAAAATCAGTATTTCTTTTACCTCTAGCATCAATTATTTCGGAAAGGATACTATAGATATTATA
Source organism: Dolichotis patagonum (assembly GCA_004027295.1). Classification (NCBI taxonomy): domain Eukaryota; kingdom Metazoa; phylum Chordata; class Mammalia; order Rodentia; family Caviidae; genus Dolichotis; species Dolichotis patagonum. The sequence goes on from PVJX010008423.1 coordinate 11,449, forward strand.
CTTTTTTTGTTCAGTAAAACTGAACACAGAACATTTAAAGGCATCTATCAAATTTAACACAGCTTAACTAGAGACCAATACACTTTTTTCCCCAAACATTTTGGTCTAGCATATCTAACCATAAATGCAAATGGAATTTTAAGAGGTAGATTTTTTTTCCCAAGATGCATTTTGTTAATAAATGTATTGTCAAGAAAATAAAAACAAGCACTGTGTTTTCTTAAAGTATCAGGGTCTAATGAAAAGAAAAATAAAAAATAGATATGGTATTTGTTACAGTCTGACATTTTAACAGTCATAGCATTGGATGTTTTTGACCAAATGCATTTTGCACTCTTTTAAGTTCAAAATACGAGTCTGCCAACTGCGCTAAATCCTCCTCCACCCCCTCCACCAGTTGGTCCACAGCTTCCTGGTGGGTCGTTGTCATCAAATCCATTGGGCCGAAATGAACAAGAGGCAGATGCAGCTTGCAGGGCTCGGGCTCGAGCATTCAACTCTTGTTCCTAGAATGAAGAATAATTTTTATGAAATTAAGATCCTAAATACAAAGATAGGTACATAACATACACAATTGTTACAAAACTCCTTAAGCCTTAATAAGCATCCTTTCAATCTCAGTAACTGTAAAAAGATCAACATCCATCTTTACCAAACATCACTCAAGCAGGTAGAGCAGAATCTACATGTGGCCCCAAATAACCCTAAATGCTGTTGTTTCAGTATCTCATTAATAGCCAGGCCTGGTGGTGCACGCCTATAATCCCAGCACTTGGGAGACTGAGGCAGGGGGATCACTGTGAGCTGGAAACCTGGAATTCTTTTTTACTATATAGAACACAAAATTAGAAGGTTACACAATAGATTGATTATTCATTATCATCTCTAATACAGTGGGCACTCCACTGGGTTTTTTCCCAACTCTAGCCTCCTGTGTGGAAGGAGTTAGAGTAAACCCCATCTGGGCTTTGCAGTTTACAGTAACCATGGGCTTTTTTGTTGGTTTCTTTTTTTTGAGACAGAGTCTAGGCATATACTTCAGGCTGTCCTTGAATTCAGTATGTAGTCTAGGCTGGTGAGTGAAGGAAAACAGTAGATACCTGGGGACTCTGAATGAGCAGACAGGAAAACTAGAAACTACTATACAGAGAAGCCAGAGAAACAGCACAATGCTGAAAAAACAAGGAAGCAGTCTGGAAAGCTAAACCCAGCTCAGAGGGAGGCGGACCCGTCTCCATTCAACAAGGTAAGCCTGGAGGGGGTTGGCGGTGCCGGGAGAAACAGACAGGGCTGGCAGTGCGAGCTGAGGAAAACCCATGGTGACTGTAAACTGCACAGCCAGCATGGGGTTTTACTCTAATTCCTTCCCCACGGTAGGCTAGAGTTGGGGAAAAACCCAGCACAGTGCCCACCGTATTTGTGTGTTTACTTAGGAGCCATTTTGGAAAGGGGCTAAAACTGAGCTATGGAACTACTACCCTTCATGGTTTCTGGTGTCACCCTACCACAGTGACAGGGAGGGAGATGGCTACAAAAGACTCATGGAGAGGGTTCAGTCTAGACACAGGCCCCTGTGAAATTTGAGCTCAGGTTAGGAAGGACATGAGAGTCCCGCATCTGTGGTGAGAAGCCAGGATGCATGTGTGGTTCTCAGACGGGGCTGAGCTGGCGGTGCTGCAGGTGAGTCTAGCAGACTAGCTGCGTGACTATCTCCAGCACAGAGCTCAGTGGTCTGTTTGCTTTCTCCATCTACCAGTGTGATCAGGGATACGCCTTGGCGAGGACAGTTGCCAGAGCCTGGGATATACAGACAAAGGGGCCCTTGGTGGAGGGGAGCACCTCACAAATCCCCAGGCCATAGAGGCAGGCGGAGAAAACACTGATTTGGGGCGCACAGAGGTGCATGGGACCTGGGAGGGGCTGGCTTGAATACAGCCCTAGGGTGGACACCATTGACCAACTACCCACTGGCGCAGAGGTGGGACAGGATTCAGCGTTCACACCCTAAAGTGTGAGTACAGAAATAGGTCTTAGCAGTGACTCAGTAGCTTTCCCTCGTAGCTTGCAGATACCACAGACCTGAAAAGGAACCACTCATTCCAAAATGCAGAGGAATTTTTTTGTACTTTGTTGTTTTTTCTTTTTTCATTTTTTCTTTTCCTTGTTTTTTCCTACTCCATAATAGGATCCTTATCTTACTTTTCTCATATTCCTTTTAATTTTCAAAACTTTATTTCTCTCATTTTTCTTAGCTCATCCATTTTTACTAGTACTAAGCTTTATTAATCAGATACTTAACTGACTCTAGGTTACTGTCGTTGAATTATTATCAGTGGTGGTATAGTTGTTGCATTTAGTGGATATTTATTGTATATCAATACTTGGTTTGGCTTTGAGTCTATAATTACAGATTTTTTGTGGGCATGGGGAGTGTTTTCTGAGACATGGTATTACTACGTAGCCCAGGCTGGTCTTGAACTTACTATGTAGCCCAACCTAGCCTTGAACTCATGGTGATCCTTCTAAGTCTCCTGAGTGCTGGGATTATTTTGAGTGATATGGTGTATCAGTACAGTGATACCTTGGTTTATGAACTTAGTGTGTTTTATGATTTTAGGGAAGATGGCCATGGTCATATTTGTCACTTGATGCAGAGTTTGTGAATGGAAGCAAAATTTTCCCCAGTGTTTTTGTTTGCAACCAAATTGTTTGCAAACAGAAGTATTCGTGAACTGTAAGTATTATTGTATCCAATTTGACTTTGACTCCATTATTGTTGCAGATTTTGATGTTATTATCAAAATGGCATAGTTGTTATTAATTGGTTTTTATTGTTTGTTTGTCTTTGTGTCATCAAAAATACTGTGGTTTAGTTCCTAGAGAACTGGGTGCTGGCACAATTATTCTTCAGAGCCTAAATCAGCGGAGGTGACCAGATGCTGGGGCAAAGGCAAAGACCTACAGACAGCCCCGCCTAGAGCTTATCACTGGAAAGAGCTCTCCATACCAGCAACAGTGTATTTCTACTTCTGTACAGTCAACTCTCAATCATCAGTAAAAAACAAAACCACCACAGGAAACAAGGCAATAAAATGCCTTTGAAAATGGGGGTGGGGAGAATCAAAACTTAAACATTGAATTACAGTGGTACTTCAACTCAGGAACTTAATTCTTTCCATGATTCAAATTGGGCTGTCCCACTAGGCAGTTTTTAATTAATTTTACTAGTAAAAAGATTGACAAAAGTGATTAAATCCATTTGTTCCCCCAGTGGTACAAGCTGCCCAAAGGGACAGTAGTGCATGTACCAATGGTGTTTCAAGTGGCCCAGCATGGAGGTACACATACGACAGACCATCAGCAACAAGTTAATTGCACTGAGGTCATAAAAATAAAACTAACAAAAACCCCCAAAGAATTAATGAATCGAAGAGCTGATCCTTTGAAAGAATAAGCAAAATATATACACCCTTAGTCAACTCTACAAAAAAAGTGTAAGGACCCAAATGAATGCAATTAGAAATAAAAAGTTGAAATCATAATGGAAAATGTGAAAAAGATTAGTAACTATTTTGAAACCTGTACTTCAGTAAATTGGAGAATTCAGAAGAATGGATAGATTTCTACATAAATTTGAATTACCCAAAATGAATCAAGAAGATATGAGAACCCTGAATAATCCACTAACAGGCAATGATTGAAGCATACCCCTCTGCAGAGCACACAAAGCATTCGGTATGCCAGTGACAGAGGAATGAATAAAGAAAATGTATTTATACACGATGGAACACTTTTCCACTGTAAATAAGGATAAAGTTGAGTCACTTTAGGGAGGTGGATGCAAATGGAGTACAATTTTAAGTGAAATAAATCAGATACTTAAATATCACATAGCGTCTCCCATATGAAACCCAAAGTATAAATAAAGAACAAAATAAAAGATAAATAATAGGAAACGGGGAGATAGATATTTATCACATGTGAAGAGGACCAAGAGACAGAGGGAGTGGGAGTGAGAGCAGGGGTACGGGACGTAAAGGAATGAAGGTATATTATGCAGATATACCAGCTCCCCATGATGATCATAAACATTATGTACTGCAAACATGTACAATATGAATTTAAAAACAAAGAATACCTTGACTTCACCATGCCACCTAGTAAGGTGATACTACTTTATCATTTCTAACTGTAATTTTGTAGTTAACTATTATTTTTCTTCAGAAGACAATCAGTTTTTCATTATGGAGGAAAAACTCCAGGCTTATTCTGCCACTTATCTCTCACATTTTGGACATTTTATTTCTCTGTAGCATACAGTGACTACTGTCTGACTCTAAATCAGAAAATAATAAGGAATTACACATTTCAATGGCTAAAATATAACTTCATTAAGAAAAACTTTTTAATAGAATAGCCTAATTAGCCAATCCCTGATTGGGCTTTTATGACTTAATTTGCACAGTACTTCTTGAAAATATTTTTTTTTTTTACTGTCATTTATAACATTTAATAATAGCAGGATCCCACATAGTATATCATATATATATATATATATATATATATATATATATATATATATATATATAATTTAGATTTCAAAGTATAAAACTATAGGAATTTCAAATGTTTTATTGATAGAAAATAAAGCTACTATAAATCAGAAAGAGGTACAAAACAAATAACAAAATGCAATTCCTCAATGTTCTAGCTCTGTAACCGAGCATCTTAAAGTATTCAAATAGTAAAACTTAAAGTCTGCATTTAAGAAACTGTATTTGATTTCAGATAGATGACATGCAACAAAAACCAAAAGAATACGCAAGGTACAGTTTGATAAGTTGTGTCCAAATGGTAGTTTTTATCTCAACTTTATTACAAAGTGATTCTCTCCTAGAAGCAATGCTGATGGGCACATAAAATTAATAATTCATTGCTTCTGACACCTATGAAATCTGTATTCCATTTCAAAACACAAAACTTCTCAAGAATGTTTACTTTTTGATTTATTATCTATTCATATGAATATATGGCTGGCAGAGAAAAATGTTTTCAACAGATGAGCTTACAGATAAAAGCAGAAAAAACTGACTTCCATTTTATTCTTTCACTATAGATGAGAACCTTGCATACAATGTCAAAATCTAATTCTAACTTCATAGCATACTATAGATACAATGACAGAATGGAGTTATTGTTGCTTTGCATTTCAATCTCTAATGCAAGCAAAACTATTGCCATTAAATTAATCCTCTTGTATCTTTCTTTAAACCATACATTTTATTATACATGTATGCATAACAAAAAATTAAAAACTACAAACTACTGCTGGGCATGATGTTGCACACCTGTAACCCCAGCATTTGAGACGCTAAGGCAGGAGGGTCACTGTGAGTTCAGGGCCAGCCCAGGCCACACAGGGAGACCTTGTCTCAAAAAACCAAAAAAGAAAAAAGTAAGTGAAACTAACATCTTCTCTAAAGAAATAAAGAAAAGAAACCAAACAATACAATCTGGAAAGCTTTCCTCATAGCTGACACAGACCAGGTGAGCTGCTCATCTCCCCAGGGCAACTGTGGTGCTTCTTACACCATCTCTTCCTTACTGGATTTTAATGGAAAGGGCAGCTTTTGTAATCCAGACAGTAAAATAAAGAAGACATATATTTCTAGTATAAATTGGAATAAAGGGAAAAAATAAAGAGAAAAACCATTTCCAAAATTTGCTTTAAAATGCAGTTTGCATTCTTTTCCTGTCAGGCTAGAATACACAGAGTAGAAAATGGTTTCTCATACAGGACTTTGCACTGAAGCTCTTCAAAATGACTTTGGTCAGTACTAGAATAAAACAGTATTTTCTTCATCACCTGTAAATCTAGTTGTGGCTAGATTTAATTGAAAAATGGTATCTTTAAAAACTGAATCCTAAAAAGACAAAATTTTCCTAGAGTGGGTTTCTAATGTGCATATGAATTCGCAAAGAATGCAGCTACCCTGGTATGTATAAAATAGTAATCTCATTTGCAGTGTTGGTCCAGAGTAAAGGAACTCTACATCCTTTGACTATTTAAGTGTTTATAATTGTTTTATAAATAGGTATAATGCCACTTTTTATAATTAAAGTAGTATCCTAGACATATTAATTGGTTATGAAGCATGAAATGCTTTATCATATGAAACACTTTAAATAGGCACAAATTTTGAACTAAGCCTCAAAACACAGCAATAAAACAAAACATGAAAGTAAGACCAAAAATACAGATGAATATGTGTTCAAAACTAACGACTGAGTGTTGAAAATTGCTGTATATAAAATGTCAACACCATACTTCCCCATTCACTGGCAATTATTATAATATATTCAGCAGCACCACAGAATAAAAAATACAGTACTTGCAACACAAACATAAAATACCACGATTTGGTTAAGTAATATGAAAAGCTTCACAATTCAAGCCTTTATCAATTACATTACTATATTTGAAAGTAAATACTCATAATCTGAATTATATTTAAGTTTCTAATTATGGTTGAATATTATAGTTTGCTTTAAAAAGGCATTTTGGTAATTCAGCGTTAGTTTAATAGCCAGTCTACAGGCAAATAAATTTGGGTATGTTTCTGCATTAAACAACTTGCTGATCTGAGACTTTAAGGTGGCCTTTAGAACACTAAAAAATTGAACTCACAAAACACATAACACATTTTATTTATGTAACAGAGAAGCCTTAAAATAATGAAAAGAGTGGCTCCTTATGCTCCAACACTGTGTAGTCACAATGAACTGGGGTAAATGAAAAGATAAACTGCAAAATCATTTCAGATCTAGACTGCAATACAAGGTGTTGTTATGGCTACAAGTGTTTGGCAATCTGACCACAAAAGCTAATTTCTTGTTTTTTAAAACTCAAGTCTCTCATTTAATAAATATTTTACCCAATAACTGATATGTCAATTATCATCTGCCTATTTCCAAAACTCTAGATTGCACTGGGCCTTATTATCTACATTTTATACTACAGAATTGTTCAACTTAAACCTCCAGAATCATGAAGATCAAAGCTACTTCTCCAATTCTCTGAAATCATGAAATAGTGCTAAAATGATGCCAAGAAAAAAAAGGTAAAAATTAATACATTTTATTTCTGTTACCTTGATAATACACCCTCTGACTGGGTGTCAGTCTTCAGCAGTCAAACTGTTCTAACAAAAACTCCAAATCTCTGTACTTTTCTTTAATTTTTTTTTTTTTTTTTTTGTCATTCCGGAATATTGTTATATTCCTGTAAAAATGTATTATGTAGCATTTGGGCATTTTACAATGCAGTAAATTTCAAAAATTTTGAGAAGTTTTCCTCTAAAAATCAGTACTATCAAAAAAAAAATCAGTACTATCATGGCCCATGTTTCTTATTCTGCCTATATCTTTCAGTTTTATGAGGTTTTTTTTTTGGTACCAGGGATCAAACTCATGACCTTGCACTTGCCAGGCTCAGTTTTGTGACTTTCAAACAAAACTCTTAGAAATTTTCACGTTTAAACTCATAAAGTCACTTGAACAGTCATATTAATATACATGCAATATATTTTCTTACAATTTCACAATAATTTACTGTTGGTCCTTTCTGTTGATAGCAAGTTAGCAAGTTTCAAAGAAAAATATTTTCAGCAAGATCTTTATTTACTTTAAATATAATAATTCTTTGAAGACAGTATGCTTACATATAAATCTATCTCATGTGAAAACTATTTCATACCTTTTATTTACCTATTGATTTTACTGCCCAGGTGCTTAAGACACTATTCTTTCTTTATAATTCTGTCTTTTTAGTGTTTCTGTATCTTGTCATCTAAATGTTGACAAATGGCCCTCAAATATTTACACACAAAATTTGCAGGGATCAATACCAAACTTACTGTTCTTCCTGGTAGATGGGATGGAGGGAAAAAGAGATGATACTCGCATTTTATTAAAGTTTTTATGTTTCTGTATGGCATGATTGCAGAATTATCTTTTCAAACTAAAGACACACTTTTTGTATATAAAATCTAAGCATACCTTTTTTTTTTTTTTTTTGAGACAGTCTCACTATGTAGTTCAGGCTGGCTTTGAACTCACTAGGTAGTACAAGCTGGCCTTGAAGTCAGGCAGTCCTCCTGCCTCATCTCCTACATGCCAGGATTACAGGCATGAGTCACAATGTCCAGGCCTAAGCAAGTCTTTTATAATTAACAGAAGTGGGTTTTCTATGTTGCACCTACTCGCTACTTTTCACAATCAGTTCACAACATTAGAAGCATGGCAATTTAATTATATAGATTGAGTTCATTTAATATAAATCTAAACTTAAGCTTCAGAATTCCTTGAACAGTTTTTTGGATTTCAAAATTAGGGCATCCAATTAACCACCTGTCAATCGCTTAATATTTTTCACAAACAAAGCAGCTTATCTATTTCCAACTTACCTGTAAATATAGTTTATTGTCTTTTGTTATAGCATCCATAAGTTCTTTCTGTAGGGGTGGGTCTCCATTTACCCAGTGTCCATTGGTTGGATTATTACCATTTAAACCATTAGTGCTGTTCTGTTTTTTATACAAAAGCACATAAGCTGTGTCCTTTGGAAATCTACTGGTAATTTTCTGCACTGACTGAAATGAAGTAAATGTCACTCTGCTGTCATTAAATAAAAACCATTCTTTTGACATTTCCTTAGTTTCCAAATCCTGTTCAGTAACAGCACTAGGACCATCTCTCCCTATGAAATGATTCTGGGAAGGTGCCAATGACAGAGTTTCAGACTGGTGGCACATCTCATATGAAGACTCTGTACCTGTGACGTTCCTGGCGTAGGAGTAGTAATGCCCACTTTCAGAGGATATACCCGAGTGAACAACAACAGAACTTAGTAGGTAGGGCACTAGTTTTGGGCAGAAAGGGTCTTCCATCCTGGAAGGCTTTAATTTTTTAGCCAGATTCTCACTAGTATCGTTGAAGTCAACATCGACAGACCAACTCTCTGACAATGAAGAAAAAGAAGTAGTTCTTTTAACTGGCAACTCCAAAACCAGTGGCAGTGACACGTTATCTAAAATTTTTCTTCTCACATGATACTTCTGATCATATGAAAACCTCAGGAGAGTAAGAATAAGGTATTCAGGTTCCTCTGTGATTTGCATAGTTTTCTCAGCATTCTGCAGAGAGGCACAATTTTCACAATAATATTGGTTGTCACCAGTAAGAATCTCTGGAGCCAAAAAATAATTTAGTAAGTCAGTGACTGAAGGTGTATTTTCACCACCTGGTTTCTGAGGTACATCTTTATTGACAAAAATCTTGCTAGTCTCGTTAGAGACAGAAGTGCTTTCAGCACAGTGGAACTCATCAGGAGGACTGCCTATTTCATTCACAACTGAGTCACAGACAAAGGCAGCTGTCGCTGGGTTATAAACCACTGGTTCTTCTGAAGGACCAGGTCCACTGGCTTGCATCAGGCCACCATCTTGTGCACTGGGAAATGATGCCAGATCTTGGAAAGACAAGTGTTCCATAGAACGGGAAGGACAAAAGGCCAGTGAAAGATCTGTGAAGGCCTCTACTTTTTGTGAGGTACTCCTGCAGTTCAGACAACAGACATGAGTCTGGAGTTTTCCTCCAAACATTCTTTCTATTAAAGTCTTCTCACTGTCACTTGTGCAGGGGGTCTCTGTGAGTCCAGCTGCCTTATTAGTTCCTTCCTGTAAAGAAGCTTCATTGCGCCCCAGGCTGTCAGAAGGCTTGTGTGAAGACTGAGCTTTCAAGATCTTTTCTTCTTCATGGAGTCTGCAGGAGAGATACAGCAGTACATAACTACTTCACTAAAGTTTATATGCACTTCTATTTACAAACATTGGTTGCCTATACAAATTATTTCAACCAAATACAATGCTTAATTAAAAAATTTTCTTTTTAAATCAAGAATAGTAAGAATAGTATTGACTAGCAATCTTAGAAGGAAAGTTAAGGAGCTATTAGTATTCTAATTCTCATTATACTTTCTTCATACTGCTACTATAGCATGTATTACATTAGAGTTAATTATATACATCAATTCCTTATCTTACCTATCTCTGTTTGGCATGCCATAGAAGTTCCACACAAAGAAACCACTGAATATACCTTTGGTTAAAGAAAACTGCAGAGGTTGAGTCCAAATTACTTTACTAGTAGTCATTCATACAACTGAAGGGAGCAAAGACGGTGGTACAAGAAGATAATAGGTTTTATTAATTAGGTGGCAAGGGTACAGTGAAATATATCATCTTCACAATTACAAATTGGTTTAAAGAAGTGGTTCTTTTTAGTTCCAGGGACTCTATTCTTAAACATACTGCAAGAGTCCTAGAGTTTTTGTTTACTTGGTATGTACTTACTTGTGTTTATCCTGTTCAATCATTGAGACTATGAGCAATAAGATATTAACATATTTAAAAACAATAAAAGCTGTGATGGTTAATCACATTTATCAAGTTGACTGGATTGAGAAACACCTAGGAAATTCACCTCGGGATGTGTCTATGAGGCCATCTGCAGAGATGCCTGGCAGGTAGCACAGCACACCGAGGGGAGCCCTTCCCTCAGCGTGGCAGGTCTGTCCATGCCGGGGGCATGATGAACCAAAGCAGAGGAGGACGCTGTCAGCCTCAGCTCTCTGGATCGCTCTGCTTCCAGGCAGCCATGAGGTGAGCAGATCCCCCAGCTACCCTTAGGCCGTGATACTCTGCCATCCACAGGCCTGAAAGCAATGGAGCAGCTGGCCACGGACTAAAACGGAAACCGAGCCAACGTGTTTCATCCCTCAAACTGTCATTCTCAGGTATTTTGTCACAATGAAGAAAGCTAACACAAAACCCCTACATGTGCATGTTTCCTTTAAGAAAAAGTTTTAGTTTTTACCCTCTCCCCCATAGCAAGAAGGGCAGTTTATTTCAAGCATCTGGCTTCATATAAGATAGTTGGATCCTCATATTTGCTTTGTACTGTATCTGTTGCTCTATTTTTTTTTTTTTTTGGTATCAGGTATTGAACTCACGACCTCACACTTGCCAGGCAAGTGCTGTCCTGTTGAGCTATATCCCTAGCTGCTCTATGTTTTTTTGATGAAGTATATAAAAAAAATCTGGCTTCCCACAAATATGAGTTGGAAAAGAGAAGATCCCACAGATTCCTGTGTTTTGGGAACCCTCAGGAGCACCTGTTAGACTTTGTTAACAGCAGATCTAAAATAAGAAAATCCCAAACAGAAATCGAATTAAAAACAAAACTCTAAAAATAAACCATAAAGGCAAGGGTATTTCAATACTTGAAATACACTGTCAAAAGTAAGAACAATATTAAATGGAAATAAACTGATGAGAAAACACAATTCAAATAATAATTTAAAAAGTACTTTTACCTGTCCAGCAGAAACCTGAGGTATTCAGAGCAGTCTTGCTGTGATCTGGGAGTAAACCAGGGAGGTCTGGAAGCCTCAAAGAATATCCGAGGTGCATACGCTTCCCTCTTTTGGCAGCAGTAATGGAAACATTGAGAAGTGATTCTTACAATGAAACAACCGTAATATGTAAGGCTTAATAAAGATTATTTAAAATCCCATTGGCTTAATTTTAACTAAAGTGTCAGACCAAAGGGTAGGTTACAGTTTAGTCACAGCTTTTCACCCTGCAGAGGAAAACTGAGACCTAGCGAAATCCTGGGACTTGCACAGGGTTCTACAGCTACATGAGTAGCAGAAAGAATATTAAGTAGAATGTAGGTCTCTCTAACTCTTGATATAATGGTCTCACATTATCCCTCTATGACAGTCACCTATTTGAATTCATAATTTTTGAAAAAACAAATCTGAAAAAGATATGTTAGTGAATATATATTATGGATAAAGGAATAGGGAAATACTCTACAGACTCATGTATATGTATGTTTTTGGAAAATTTTCTTGGCTAAGTACATGTACAGAATGTGAGCATAGCAGTTAGGAACTTGCCAATTCCTCTCCCCTATCTCGATTTTTTTTTTCATTTAAGAAATTATAATTGAGATATTTCTTAGCTTGTAAATATGAAACCAAGAATTCTTAACAATTCAATTCCATCAATTATAAATTTATCTTCCTTTCTGGACTTATTCTTTTAATATTATTTTAGGCTTCTGTGAGATAAAGGCAATCAGAGTAAATCCAGAAAATAATACTATAAATTATATATGAATGATATGTATTATTTGTATGTATATGCTCCAAACCTAAACTGGAAGTTCTTTAAACATAAGATTCCCTCTGGAATGCTTACCAGAGACTATAAATAGATATATATAGTAACTCTAAATAGATGCCTATTGAATGATTATTTACAATGTGACCTTCTCCATTATCATAAATTTATTTTCTTGCAAGAACCTATGAGTATAAAATATCATCACAAAATTTTGAGTTCTAAAACTTGAAAGGTAACTGGACATACAAAGATGTTTAATTATAATGAAAGTAGATGAAGAAGGGAGAAAAAAAAAGGCAAAGTACCTACAAAATTATTTTAGTTGTTTGTTACTGTGTAAATCTTTATTCAGTATCTGTAAATTACAAAAGATAAATTTAAAGTGATTTTTTTCATGGAGATTATTTATTGGGTGAGAATAAGTTGGCATGATATTCGCCTATGACAATGGAAAGTAGAGAGAAGAAATAAAAACTGAGTCACATCCCAGTGTTTAAATATTTTAGGCAGTTGACCTTAGCCTTTCCAATGAATTCTCATCTTAGGTAAGACATACGACAATTTCATCAGTTAAAAATAACCAAATGCAGTTTAATATATACATACTACATAAAGACAAACTCACCTGTGTATGAGCCAAGAAGGCAAAAAGATGCTGTAATTTTTTCATTAATGAATTGCATCCATTTAGATTTAAAGATAATACTTGTCTCCTGAAACTGAAAGAGAATAAAATGCAATGATTTTTATCTGCAAGTGTAAATACATATGCATTTTTAGAAAAAGCATTTTTAAAAAATTAAAAGGAAGCTGGTTCAAGAACTATCTCCTCAAACCTCAAAAGGTTTCTTCACTTACATGATAGTCTTTTGCTTAACAAAGTTGAAGAGAGGAGGGGGGAATGACAGTAAACTAACACTTGCTATCTGGTCTTGCAATGCCTGCGTGCTCTGCCACACTATTCCTATTTTCTGCATTAGCAAATATAAATACATGATGCTGATTAATACTGACTGCCACCTCAACTGGATTAAGAAGCTCTGGGAGAGGTTACTAGACTGTGTGAGGGTGCAAACTTCTTCCACAGGCTAAATGAGCTATTGAGGAGACAGGGCCTACCTGGAGGAGGCAGGTCATCAAAGGATGACCTTGGGAACTACATCTGGCCCCTGGCCTTATCGTGTATGCTTCCTTGATGCCATGAACTGAGCACCATTCCTCCACTATGCCCTTCCACCATTACATTTGTGCTTCAGAGTGACAATCATGGGCTGAAATCTCTTAAACTATGCCAAATTACACCTCTCCTCCTTTATAAAATTGCAGGTGTCAGTCATTTTGTCCCAGAACAGAAAACCTGAGTAATGCATAGTTTAGGCTATTAATTAATTAATTTTTAAAAGTTATTAATTTATAACTTATGCACCTTTTAATTCTTTCAAATTTGTATGAAACAAAAAGTGCTGTCATCAAAACCCCATAAATTTAGAGTACAAAGTGGCTATCCACTTTGAAATCAAGGTAAGACAAGATTTTATGTTATCACAAATAACACATAGTTATATAAGAGTTTAAAAGTAAAATACAACCCTACTGACATATTTAAAAGAAAAAAGAAAAACTTAGAGGCTTTTAAAATCCAGATACTATAAGTGAAAAAAAATGGCCAATTTGATTATATAAAATAAAAACCATTATAAACAAAACACTCCACAAAGTTGAATGACAGGACCAGAAGAAAGCGTGTGGCATAGAATTGTGATACAGAATCTATATAAATGAACATGAAAAAAGGAAAAAAATGATAAAGATGTACAAAGAAAAGATTTAGGGAAAAAAAAAAAACCAAAGCAACAAGGAAAAAGAATAATTTAAGGATGGTTACTTATATGCAAATTAAAACAAAAAGACAAGCTGGTGAAGTGGCGGTTGTCTGTAATTCCAGATGCTTGGGAGGGGAAAGTAGGAGGAGGAGGATCACAAGGTGAAGGTCAGCCTGGGAAAACAAAAGCAAAAAATCCCAAAAGGATATTTCCCTAATTGAAAGGACTAATTACATCAAGTGCTGCCAGTGGTATGGGGTCACAGTTAGTGTCAGTTATCAGCATATAAATTCAAAATGCTACAGTCTTTAGGGGAACAATTTGGCATCATCTAAAACCTTTATCTGCACATGGATGGACAGATGTTAATTGTGAGGAAAATAATCTAATACTCACCAGTAAGAGTACAGTTAAATAATCATGGCACATTTGTTTACTCAGAATGATATGCCATAGAATTGTACTGTCCTAACAATCAAACATTTTAAACAATATATTAAGTGATAAAATCACGTAGTTGGAAAAGAATATAAATAGGATTCTCTGCAAATTTTTTTTTAGAGCACTTTTTTTGGTGTGTGAGACAGGGTCTCACAATGCAGTGCAGGCTGGCCTTGAACTCATGATGCAGCCCAGGCTGGCTTGAACTTGTGGTAATCCTCCTGCCTCAGCATCACCATGCTTGGCTGCAAGTTTTTGTTCTTGTTGTTTTGTTTTTAAAGAAAATAATGCAATTGTTTTTGTACTGCTTATGGATTTATAACTGTACAAAAATGTTCTGCAATAATCCACATAAAATTGTTAATAAATTCCCTTGGAATGAGTGTCTGATTTTTATGCTATATATTTATAAATTTTTAGCCATGAAAAAAATGTTACCTAAGAAACAAAATGTTGTCTTCTCATTCTGAGACAGTATTATTATTTCACCATGCAGTAAGATTGTTCTTTGAATTGTTCTAGAAGTTACAACTGCTTTACCTCTCTTGTTTTCTCTATCATTTGTAAAATGAGATGGCTGGCTAGATGACCTCTGGTGGTGAGATACTGATTCTTTAGTCTTATGCTTAGTGTTACTTAATGTCTAAAAGTGAATCTTTAAAAAAAATTCCAAATACAAACCAAATACTAAACCATACTCAAAACACTTTAGTGCATATAATATATCCTGGGGGCTAAGAAAGAAACTAAAGCTAACTGTAACAGTTAAATGAGTCAGCTAAGTGGACATAACAACTTATAAAAGCCTGGAACTCTGTATCTCTGGATAAGCTCCATGAATATTTGATTAGTCCTGCAGAGAAAATACCAACCCTATTTTTGGTATCAGGAAAAGTTCATCATAGTTGTGAACCAGTATGGATAGCATTCCTATACCTAACAGTCGGATTTCCTATTTACTCGGTTACGAAAGAAAATGGATTTGAAAGTAAATTCAATGAAAGCAAAGTATACACTTGTTCAGTAACTACCATTTTAGGGTGGGAAGCACAGGTGAAGCTTCTTATACAGCAAGAAAATAATTGCTGACCTGATAGCAAAATACCTGTGTGTGCATAAAGCTAAACACAAGCCAGGTGCCATGGTGCATGTCTGTAACCCTAGCACTTGGGAAGCTGAGCCAGTAGGGTCGCTCCAAGTTCAAGGCCAGCTTGGACACACTGAGTTCAAGGCCACCCTGGACTACATAGTGAGACCCTGTCTCAAAAAACAAACCAAAACAAACAACAAACAAAAACAAAACAAAAAGGCACACCCCAAAAAACTAAACAGGCCTCCTTCTAGAGATACATTGACTAAAAAAATACAGTAAGACAATACAATAGAAGCGAAGACACGGATAATAGCAAAGAAGCAGTGAAGGACACAACTGTTTAGAACAGGCTCAAACAACCCGTTATACTCTGAAGTATCAAATCACAAAACTTTTCTTTAAAGTGGCACTTAAATGTAATGTGTAATATATCGAGTAGAATTTACATGTTAATATTTTAGTAGTTTTTGAGCATTAAAAGAAGTGTCATTTCAAAATAAGACAAATATGTGGAACCATTAACATCTGTGTGGTTTCACAGTGCACTCCAACAGTTCCTGCACTCCTCAAGGCTGAGGCAGAAGGACTGCAAGTTTGAGTCTAGCAGGCAACTTAGTGACTCAGCAAGATCTTGTCTCAAATTAAAAAACAGCATTGGAGATACAGCTCAGTGTGAAGACCCTACGTACAATCTCCAGAACTGCAAAACTAGCAAATGTGTAGATACTTTCCACCTTGTTTCATCATCATGCATTAATTTCTGCAGTTAAAATGAAAAGCCTCAATTTAAACTTACTCTGTAGCCATGAACAATGCTTGTATAACACTGTTCATATAACATGTGTTTCCTAGGTTAATAAGACCAGTTTTCCCAGTTTCAGATTTTCCAGACAGTCTAGACAAGCAAGATGCCAAAGTATTGGATTGAGAAGTCCAGGCACTTTGATTGAGAATCAACTTAATCTTCTCTTCACTGGGCTTAGGAAAATCCTATGAATCACAGAGAAAAACAGTTTAAAAATAAAGTAAAAACTACTTCTGTTATTCAATTAACAAACTCCATAAAGATTTACTCCCTCACCCCAAAATTTTTTTCTTTGCTCCCACTTAGTTTTTAAATCACTCACAGTACTTGAGGGTAGTCATTAAAAAATCAAATTGAGTTGCATAGCAGTTTAACATGTCAAAGAATCTTTAAGAGCCAGCAATTCAAGTCTCATTTGAACTATTTATATTCCATATTTGCCAGCAAAATGCATGCAAAATAAAACTTTGAAATCAGTGAGTATACTGCAGTATGATTCGGAAGCAATAAAATGAGGATTTAAAGTAGCACAGAATTGACTAAGCTACACAAAAACAATTTACTTTTAATTTTTTCTTTTATGAAAACAAGAAATGTCTCCTTTTCAGTGATTTGCTCAATATTCATCCTCCGAAATAAATATTTAAAGTAATTAGGGATGAAAAGTGAAAGATATAACTTAGCATAATGATCTCTGACTTTGGAAAATAAAAATTTCGTATTTTATCATCTAGATAATTATAACACACAGATTCTCTTTACTCAGTGAAGTATGAAGTTGTAAGATAAACGGCTCAGTATAAATGATTTCAATCATGAGTAGACTACTGGAGAAACAAAGGAAAGTAGGTAAAATCATTTATACTTAACGGATTTGCTTTTCTAGACTGATGTTACAGTTTCGCACATAGACCTTAAGGTATTTTAATTGTCTAGGTTTAAAAATTTTTCTTTAGTTCATCTTGTTGATAGCAAATTGAAAGTGCTTTCCTAAGAATAAGTAAACCTTCTGCTTCTGAACCCATGTAAGTTAATAGAATTTTCAACATAAAAAGCCATATAGAACTGAAGAATAGTGATCAGTAGACACAGCAATAATATTGAAAGAGTGTAACATTATTATCAAGTCCATGACAAAATGCTGCTGTACACAATTTACTTCTGAAACGTCAAAGTGCCATACCAACGCTCCACATTAGTTACTTAGCAGGCTTATGTTTGGGCCTCAACCAAGTTAGTTTGATTTCGCTAATTTAAAAGGAACATATTTTTAGTTCCTTTCAGTTACAGAAGAGATAAAGGCAATGAGATCTTTGTACTGTATTTTAAATTTTAAAAAGAAGCATTATTAAGAGAACTGCTATCTAATAACATCGGATTATGTCAGGCTAAATTCTCTCATTCTTTTGGTACACTCTGACCATACAGTACATTTACTCAGAACAAAGTATCCTTGGTATAACCTATAGTTCAAACGAAATCAGTACTTTTTGGATCTACTATCTATACAAAGGTAAACAACAGGGTAATCCACGAATAATTCAATTAAAGATGCTATGACACTCCTGAAGAGCCTACAGCAAAGAGAATTGTAAAAAACAGAAAACGATGACCAGAAAAGAGAAGTGAGATTATCACTAGATACCAGAAAGGGAGTCAGGGGGAGTGGCTGTGAGTGTGGGTACTTGGGGCAGATATAATCAAAACATATTATACACATTGAACGCCCTCCCAAAATTGGAAAGAAGACTTGGTAAGGGGAGTGATGTTGGAGGTCGTTAAAATGGTCAAAGTGTGTTATGTACATGTAAGAATCTGCTAAATGAAACCCACTAATCTGTATAAGCAATATGCACTAATTTTAAAAAAGTGAAAAAAAGAAGGAAACCAAAGTTACATATTTTACTAAATCATGTTTCTTTGAATCTTAGATGTACTTTACATGTTTTAACACTGGATAGTGGGGGGTGCAAATCTGATATATATGTATCTTCATTTTATGTAGTGTATCTTTCCAAACAAATTTCCCAAACGGTGTTATAAATTTAAGAATACGCCTTATAATTGATGACATTACAGACTGAAGAAATACTGGCTATTAGTTTAGAACAGTGATAGCAAATGAGACATTATGCTTCTAAACATTAGTGAAACCTAATTCTAACTATGTTTTTCAAGCAAAAAACAGAGTATCATAAAATTGTAAATTGAATAGCTGGTTATAGGAATGCTTTACCACGTCCCCCTCTTACATCATGGTCTGCAGCTCCACAAATGTGGGTGATGGAACTGCTGTCCTACCTTTATTGCCTCCAGGATAGGTTCATAGAGATCTGGGAATCCAGAATAATGATACATCATACAGTGGATCAGCTCTGCTAACTGCACTAAGAAGGCTGTACTGGAAGGCTGGCCGTTACTTTTGAAAGAGTGGACCAAATTAAGGACATGAGGAACAATCTGAAGAGAGAAAAGGACAAATATTCCTTAATTTATCAATTAGTAACACATTCTCTAGCCTACAGGTAGAGTATTACATGATAAGCAAATACTTTGAGACATCAGTCATAGCGTTTTCTTAAAAAAATTATGAAGCTAAAACCTTTGGGAATATTAAGAAAAACCTAGTTTTCAGTCACATATGATTGTACTTCCATTTAGTACGCCCCTTCTTGTAGTCCATGTAAAATACAACCTAAGGTACAAAATACAAATCTTAGTCATTGCTGCCATTAAAAAAAAAAAAAAAAGCCTTTAGCTGAAAAACCTTAAGGCCATTATTGTTGGTCAGATTATTCAATAGAAACAAACAAAAAAACCCCACAAAACAAAAAACACCTAGAATTAGCTGAAGAGCTCCATCTAGTGTACATTTAAAATTTTTCACATAAAAGACATTGCAAGGTAGTCTACTTCCAAAGACTTCAACCTAGCACTTGGGAGGCTGAGGCAGGAAGATTGCTGTGTGTTCAAGACTAATCTGAACTGCATAGTGAAACACTGCCTCAAAGACCAAAAAAAAAAAAAAAAAAAAAAAAAAAAAAAAAAAAAAAAAAAAAAAAAAAAAAAAAAAAAAAAAAAAAAAAAAAAAAAAAAAAAAAAAAAAAAAAAAAAAAGACCTGAAATAACATATGAGTAACTACAATTGTAGGTCAGATAATATCACTCATCAATTTCCTTTTTGATAAGCATAGGAACAATATAGCATGCCAGATGGAATATCTTTAATAACAAACCCTGTTCCCTATTCCTAAAAAGAGAAAGTTCTAAAAATAAAGGGAATCAAAAGTTTCTCTTATTTTAAGGAAATGAGGCTTAAAAAAAAAGAAAAATTTAAATGCTCATTGCTTATAAACATGTAAAAAACTATCAATACTGGCAAAATGATGTCCTTTCTTTACAAACTTAGGCTAAGAAGCCAACAAATACAGAGACATCTTTAAGAGATCATACCTTTAAGAGATTACAAAAATGAAACAAATTCTATTTTATAGAAATGGCCCATCTCATAACATGGTATTGTTTTTCTGCCAGATTATTAATTATAATCTGTGATCTGATATACATATTTACACTTCTTATTGTAAAGGGCATCTTAAATTTTATCTGTAGAACTATTTTTGAGTTGTTGCTAACTCAATAAAAGAGAAGTTGGAGCTTTCTTAAGGTCATATCATAAATTAGTAATAACAGCAGCTTAGTAATGCCCCAATCAGCTCTCTATCCTTCTCCTTAAAAATAATTATATTCTTAAATTATTAACAGTACTACTTTTGTTCTGCTCTGCTTCGCTTTACTCTTGTGCTTGAGGTCTTAAGTTACATCTTATTTATACTAGCTGATGTAATCTTATGTCCATCGAAGGAGGTATTGATGTGACTATGACACTAGCAGTTCCTGATGCTATCCTATGTTTCTAAGGAAATCTGAATAAATTTGTCCCTTAAAGCCACATGAATGATACTCAGTTGCTAAAATGCCAGAAATACAAAATTATTTTGTTTCCTTAGAGGTGACAGATGAAAGAATTTTTAAAATAATTATTAAATTCATAGTTTTGCAAGCTTCTGTAGCATAGATTTTATATGGTTGCAAACCACTATATCCTAAATGGTGAAAATCATTCCTGACAAGGAAGTAAGACTTACTGCATAGTTATACAGATACACTTTCAAATAGGCATTTTCCATCCAGAGATTGTAATACTCGCTGAATGTTAAGTTACCATATAACAATGTATAAAACCTTTTAAATTTATGGCTTGCACACATTTCTTTCTCCTTTGTAATAATTATGTGCCACCATATCTACTTGAAATTACTTTTTTGTAAGTTGAAAAAATTTAACGAAATGAAAAGTTGGCTTATAACAACACACACTGAAATGTAAATCTTTGTTTGCTCTTAAACATGCTAAAAATATAATGGATAATGATACTGTTAGGGTTGGGGATTTGGCATAGTGGAGTAAGTGCTTGCCTGGCAAGCGCAAGATCATGAGTTCTATCCCCAGAATCCCCGCCCCCCTAAAAAAACCTGTCGATTCCAAATTATTGCTCACACTTAGCCACACTGTAAACCCGAGTCCTTCACTGAGTTATGTGGCATTACAGGTGATTTAACAACCCCATGACTCACTACTAGATGTCCAAGTTATTTTGAGTAAAAGATCAAGCTGTACATACTACTAGGCAGTAATCTGGTCTTTGTTTTTAGGCTTACTAAGCCAGGTTAGTTTCAGATTTGTTTCTCAAGTAAATGATTTAATACTCATTTAACTCAATAGCCAAACATTCCGTGGTTATTTCAACTACTTTTCTTAGTAAAAAAAAAAAAAAGCAATACAAAAGGTAAGGAGATACCGCTAATCTTTTAAAAAAAATTGTGAGCAAGGAAATAGTTTATATCCTAAATGACTTAATCACAGAGATTAAGGAACATCCTCAGGGTGATGAGTAATAAATGTTAGAATGGATGATTAGAGACTCTTCTTCCTAGAAATTCTGAAAACAATTTTTTTTTTCAAATAGACTATACACAGTTGTGCCTGTAGACAAGAACAAAGTGATTTTTCCTTGGAAAACTTTGCTAGTATATCTGCTACATTTTCTAAAGTCTGAATTTTGTTTGAGTAACAGGTATAAAGTTACTACTTCATATTGAGCTCACAAAAATTTGAGCAATTAACTGCAGAAATCACTCATCCTAAGTGATAATGTGCAATCTAATTACTTCTTAGTAAGTTGTACTTACTACAAAGACTGAATTTTCTCCCAGTAGAAATGCAGTGAGAAACTTTTGCATATGGTTGGTTCTCTGACTAGTTATGTTCCTAGCTAAAAATTAACAACTGGGATTTTATACTTCTTCATTAATCTGCTCTGAGTTTTGATATGGTGGGTCAGAATACCTAGGACTTTTAGTATTGAGGGTACACTAATATATGAGATGACAACCCAGTAAAACTGAGGAGCAGACCTTGCAGGATGTGGATAACCACATGAAGACACTGCCAGGAAGGTCAGTGGACAGCTTCCCAAAATGACAATATACCATTCCTCACCTGTTGTGACTGGTTGTGATCAAATCAAAACCAGTGAGACAGCTGGTTTAAAATGGTAGGATCTGGCATCAACAGCATTTGTAGGACATGAAGAAACAGAGAATATAAAAGTGCAATTCTGGGGCTATAAAGCCAAGACTGATGTTTTCATGGTTCTGCAATCTGAAAACAGTAAGTAGTTTTCTGCCATTTTAATCCTTCTACATTGCTCGCACAGGTCACAGATGTCCATCAGAGACACCTCCCATGTAGCGCGGTAACTTTCAACTGCTGGCAGTGGCAGCAAGTGGTTTTGGCGAGACATAAAATATCTGAAAATAGACTCCTTGGAAAGACATCTCATGATCTGAATTTTCTAAGAAATCACAAATTTATATCAAAATAGTTAAGACTTTAGGATTCATCTATGAGGTTTTTGCTACACATAAATGTGGCTCAACAGAAACTTAAGTTTTCAAAACAAGACTTTTTCAACACAGAAAGCTTGTGTTATAACTTACCAGATGGAACGCCTCTGGAGAATGCTGAAAACTAAGCAGCATGTGAGAAAGAACTGCAAGAGCACCAGGTCTCACAAGTGGAAACCAAAGTCGATTAAAAACCTTCAAAATAAGACCACATTTTAAGAGTTTGTAGGAAAATCATTAGTTCATTCAGTAGTTATTTCCCTAGGGCTAAAAACTGTTTACTGTGAATAAATATTCTCCTCCTGAAAAGTTCTGTCGTGACATACGTACTTCAATTTTAGGGGAAGGAGGAAGTGAGGAAATAACATGACTGAGATCAAGGACAACTGAATGGCCTAAACAATTCTTAAAACTCCCCGATTAAATGAAAACCTGTCAAACCATGTTGTAAGGTGAAAGGTCTCTGGTCTACTACTCAATTCACTCAATAAACTTTATTTAGCACCTACTACTGCTCAACACTGTTTCAGACAATGGAAAAACAATAATAGCTCTGCTAAGTAATCTCCACCTTACAGGGCTTACAAACTAGAGGATATGTAGAGACATGTAACATACAGTGGTAAGCACTATAAAAAATGTAAAGCAGGATATGAAGACTAGAGGAGGCTGTGAGGGCAATCTGTCACCCCACTGCATCATCTGTCACCCCACTGATCGCCAGGACTGATCTGGCTGGCTAGGCGGGTGTTATCTTCCCTCACCACTCCATGTGCGTCCTTCCCAAAGCTGTGTGCTTGGTCAAAAAGGACAACTACCCCTATAAAGGAGAACTGATTTCTTGGTCAAGGGAATTTGAGTAGCTGTAATCCCCTGTTAGAATCTCTAAACAAGCTCTCAAAAACAGAGGGGTCTGCTATTGGCAGAGGAGTTTACTACTTTACACAGGGTGTTCAAAAAATGTCTCATGAAAAAAGGTACAACTGAGTATAAAACTGAAGGCAGTGAGCTAATCCTGGAAGATACCTAGGAAAAGAGCACTGAAAGTAGAGCCAACAACACTGAAAAGGTCTGGAGAGCTTCTGCTGGTGTGCCACAGATAAGCCTGGGGGGCAGTGTGAGAGAAGTAGGAGATGAAGGCAAGAATTCTGGAGATAGGATCAGAGAAGAGAAGCATCAATGAGTTACACCATGTATCATCTTGTGTGACACCTACTTGGCACTAAAGGCAGGAGCAAGGAAACATGGACCAGAGTAGTAGTGATGAAACAGGTTGAAAGTGGTGAGATTTTCAATCTATTTTAAGGGTGGAGTTAGTAGTATTTGTAGGATATGGCTTGAAAAAGAATGAAAAGAGACAAGGATAGCTCAAAGTTTGTGGCTTGAGTGCAGAGAAAGATAAAGGAACCATTTATGAAGATGGGCAAAATAGGGAGGTAAATCAGGTGTCAGATTGTGGATAAGGTGAATTTGAGATTCACCTCAAAGGGACGTGGATAAGGGAGGTAAATTAGGTGTCAGATTGTGGATAATGTGAATTTGAGATTCAAGTACAGACAAATGGAGTCCAAGGGATAATAATGAACAAGAAATTAATCTGTGAGTCATTAAATTAGAGATCTTATTAAAAGACATAAGACATCTATGTTGTGAGTACAGATTCAGATAAAAGTGAACCAAAGACTTAACTTTAATGTGGTCTACAAGTTGGAAAGAGTAGACAGCACACAGGTTTGCCAGTGAAGCAGGACAAAAACCAAGAGAAAATACGTAATGTCCTAGATATTAAGAACATTAACAGTTGTTTTAAGAGGGGTGGATAATTGTGCCAAATGCTGCTGACAAGTCAAATGAGAAGAGACCTAAGAAATGATTAGAGATAAGTTTGACAGAGTAATAGGCTTGGTTAATTGGGTTCAAGAGATAACAGGAGCCTAGTATGGTGTTACATGCCTATAATGTAAGCTTTTCAGAAGGCTGAGGCAGGAGGACTGTAGGTTTGAGTCTGGGTGTGACTCTGACTCAAAACAAAAAAAAGCTGGTGGCATCTTAACTGCTTTCTGGGTTCAATCCCTAGTATTAAAAAATAATAGCAACAAAGTAGATAATGGGAAGAATGTGTTTTCACATTAAATATTTGAAAATAGCAAAATTATTTTAACATCTATATTTAAGAGGCATTTAAAAAAATTCTAAAACCTATTCAAAACAAAATCCAGGAAAGGAATATATTCAAAATTAGATGTCTTAAAGCAGATAAACCAAAGATAAAACTATTGATTGGACAAGGTCATACACCCTAGCAGATTTATTAACTCCCACTTACCAGTTCTATTTTCAGCAATGTAACATCTATCAAAATAGTAAACTTCTGAACAGCTGCTAGTCCTTTCAGGAGTGCAATAACCCATGTATCCACATGCTGAGCCAGGGGCCAGGACAGCCAGTCAATCATTCTGAAAAATGGAAAGAAAACGAAATATCAGAATGAAAATATTTTCAACATTATTTTGTTAGGAATAACAAAAGTTACAGTAGATAACCAATCACATACTATGCTTGCCACTGAACAAGATGTGGAAAAGTGTACTGTAACAGGTGCCTATCCTCAAGGAATTTCCAATCTTGTGACTGTACAGTTGCTTATATTCAATACATTAAAAATGTGCTGATTTCTCATAAATGCAAAATTCAAAACTTATGCTATGAGCCACATCAGTTATTTATTATGCAAACTTACTCTAAGAAGAACAGTTGAAATAAGATATCAGAACTAAGACAAGGGTGTCAGCCAAGATTTCTCCTTCCTGGTGAGTACAGTCTAAATACATAATACACTATTAAAAGAGGCTATATTTTGAATTGTGACACAGGTGTCTTCATCTCTTTCAAAATCCTACAATACAAAGACAACATAAGAAAACCTCAAATACATAAAAAGGCGCTGAGTATAATATGCTAATGATCACATTTTCTATTAATGAGGGTTTTTCTTCTTGAGTATCAACCTAGTTTAATGGAAAAAAGACAAAGTGGAGTACTAAAGCTGCACCTTTACTGCAATGACTGGTACAACTCTTTTGGAAAACAATTAGGCCAAGTAATCATATTATTTGACCTTGTAATCTAATTTGAGGAATTACACATGAATAAAATAGTAGATTAAACTTCAGATTTTGAATAGTAGATTACACTCCAGATTTTGAATAGTAAACTCCAGATTTTGAAGTCAGAGTGACTTCAAAAATTTCATTTCATAATTTATTAGCTGAGAACTCTGAATTCCTTATTCTCTCTTTATGTATCAATTTTCTCATTTCTAGATTACAGAAAAGCATGCTTATTTTAAAGGACTGGTGTGAAGATTAAATGAAGTAACATACAACAATGGCAATATTGTGACTGTCTTTCTTCTATCAAATATTAACACACATGATGACTGCACACAATGTCAAATAAAAATGCAAAGATCTTAATTATACACAATGCCAAATATAAACAATGGAGATATAAATCTGTGATCAAAATAGCAATGACCATGCTAAAAAGACTAATATAGAAATTGAGTTTATTTTCAGAAAAGTTGTGCTTTATATCTATGCTTGTATTGGGGGGTTATCTTTATGAAGATTCTTGCTTTTAAGATTAAAAATATTTCAAGAGACATCAAGAGCTGTATCTAAGTCCAAATGCATTATTAATTATAAGTTATCTGTTCTTCCTTTACCTACACAAATTTTATTTCTTTTCTTATTTGCCTGGCTTCCTCCAACAATGGCTCAAATCATTAAGGTAGTCCCTGATACCTGTTCTACATTTTCCAACTATTATAAGGTTGGCCATGGTACATATATAGAGAAGGAAAAAGAAACAGCTTGTATTCATGTATAAAAAAAATCATAGTAGCACCGTTTATGATATAGAAAAACTACACTAAACCTAAATGACCATCAATAAGGAAAAGCAAAATATAGTACTGATATTGCTGAACGCTATAAAGAGCTTTAAAGAGTAAGGCAGATCTGTCTATGGCAATCTAAAATGGAAAGATGTGAAATACTGTTAAAGTTAAAATACCAGTATATTTTTAAAAATCTTCTTTTGCTTAAGAGAAAATCATACCAATACATACATAGAAATATACGCATAAAAACCAAGGTGGTGTAAGGTAGGGGTATAGTGAGCACTTCTCTCCGGCTCCGTGAACTTTTCACCCTGAGGGGAATGGTACTGCCACAGCAGAACTGGACCAGACTGAAGGCCATACATTCCTTTAATTTAGTCTACTGAGTACTGATAAAGGTTAAGAGTGGACACAGAACAGAAAATCCCACCTGGCAATGGTTCTTTGTAATTAGTAAGCCTTTTCCTCTATTTTTACTTTTGGCTTTCCATCTCATAAGCCTCCGCTCTACATTATCCCAGATACACCAGTGTCATGATCAACCTTAAACAAACATTACATTAATAGTTACGGAAATTACAACTTGCTGTGGTTTGAATGTTTGTGCCCTTCTCAAGTTCATGTGCTCAAACTGAATTCTCTACGTGAAGATATTAAGAAATGGGGCCTTTGGAAGGCAACGAGGTCCTGAGAGCAGAGCTCTCATGAAAATGGTCAGTGCCCTTATAAAAGAAGCTGAAGGAGTTCCCTGGCTACTTCTCCCACATAGGGACACATAGAAGGCACGCACCATCAGTGAGCAACAGCACCTCATCTGCTACGTCATGGTCTCAAGTTTTTCACCCTTCAAAACCATGACAAAAATAATTTTTGTCTAAGACATTTCGTTACAGTTGCCCCCAAAACAGAAGTCATTGATAAAACAAATGCTTGCATGTCTATTATACAGCAAGTGCTGTTTTAGGAGCTCAGATTCTGCCCTCAATTTTAAAAAGTCAGGAAACTTGTCAATGGTCACTCACAACAGTCAAATAATGGTACTGGTATCTGAACTAATCTCTGCCAAGCATTTAATGCTATGCTTTTTTGTCACACTGTAATTGCCTATCAGCTCTGCTTCAGTTTGATTAGACTCGTATAAGCACAGGTACTGTAGGGTGTTATTTTTATGTTTAAGGGAAATAATCGTATCTACCAAATATTGGTTATTATCAGTTTGAATTCTAGAGACATTTTCCTTAACTTTTTAATTCCTTACAATTTTGAAGAACATTTAAACTATACTTGTCACCTACATATTTCAAGTCTTATCTCCTGCATTAGACTACAAACTCAACAACAATGACCTTGCTTGAATCTTACACATTTTTGAATCTCCAGAATTTAGCGGAGTGCCTGGCACTGAGTAGAAGCTGATCTGTGGTATAAATGAAAGTATTTTTCCATAGCTAAAAAGAAAAAACATGCAACTTTAAGAACATAACATTACAACAGGCAACATTATGAAAGGCAATAAACAAATCTAACCAGAATGTATGAGGAATAAAATCAACTTTCACTTTCACATGGTAGGCTGATGGCTGTATCTAGCCTACAATACTTCTTGTCCGAGTATTTTAAAACTTAAAACCTTTTAAGTTACTTAAAAACCTTTAAGTTACTTAAAGTTTAAGTTACTTAAAACCTTTTACACAGAAAGTGGATTTCAGGCTTCTTCTGAAAATTTAGATCAAGCCAGACAGCGTGCAAATTTTCTTGCCGTAAAAACAAAACAAAACCCCTAAACTTGAGGATTGGCTTTAGAAGGTGCTTGTGTACTCCATTAGCTATCATTACACTTGCAGTTGGCCTGTTTCATAATTTAATGTTATCTGTCAGGTCCTGGAATGCTGTTCATATCTGCATTTCTTTGTATTACATAAAAATGACTGTAAAGGATGGAGAGTGCTACATTTTGGGATACACAGAACTTAATTCTTTTCAGGATTCTGGTTGCAACCAGAATGAATTCTACCAGAATCGTGGAAAGAATTAAGTTCATGAACCAATGTACCACTATATAGGAAGAAAATCCTAACAGCATGGTGTCACAGGACTAGACTTTCAAGAACATGTACAAAAATATTAATATGAAACAGTCACATAAGGCAAGGATATCACTATAAATTAGTAGTGATAGATGCTACTCAGAAGGAACAAGATTATCTACAACATCTACCTCATGCACAGACTTCTTTCATACATAAAACATTTTTACAAATCTTGGAAATTAAAGATTGCCCGAGTTGTGAAAAAGTCAACATTAAATTGATTCCATTCAATTTAACAGCAAAAAGAAAAAAGAATAAAAATTGGGTGGAAATAGCCTTTTCAAACACTGAAGTAAAGAAGAAAAGGGAAAAAAATAAAGTTCCTAGAGTTTGTGTTATAGAGAGTAGCATTAGTAAACATATAGCATTCTGGGAACCCAACATAAACACTTCAATCCACATGTTACTGATGGCTATAATTTTGTAATGGCACAGAAACCATTTTGCTCCAAATCATTATACCTATATTCTATTTCAGTGTGCTCAACACACACACACACAACAATTATAGAACAAACAGAGGCAGACATGAAATAAGAACACAGATAGGAAAGCCTCAGAAAAAAGTCAATGAAATAAACAAACTCAACAGCTACAACAGTAATTATCTGGATCATCCTTTGCTTGCTTAGTTACCTTCTGCCTGCCACAAACTCATGGTCCTCTGCAGTGCTTGCCTGCCATGTCAACCAGCCTGGGAGCCAACTGATTATGGACTGAAACCTCTACAAACTGCAAGCTAAATAAATCTTTCCTCCTTTTACTTTAGGTGTTGGGCATTCTGTCTCAGTAATGAGAAAAAAATAACGAGGACAGAGTTTGATACTGGGAGTGGGGTTGTTGCTGTGACTTTACCTGACCATATGGTTCAGGAGCCTTTGGGAATAGTTTGTGGCAACAGTCTGGAAGATGCTGGCTGAAAAAGCAACCTTCAAATCCCTGAGCTATACTAGAGGCATGGTACTGGTCAGAGCTCAGAAGACCAGAATGGTGACAGAAATGCTGCCAATAAAGACCAGGCTTGGGAGGCTTCTGTTGGAAAGAAGGACTGCATTTGGCTCTAACACATGTGTCATGCCTTGGCAGCAAGTTTGCCTGCATTTTGCTCATATCCAGAGACTTTATCTGAGACTGAGATGAAGGGTGGCGGATTCACTCATCTTACAGAAGAAATTTCAAGGTTGAGGGGGTGGCATGGTTACTGCTGGGGGCTTTTTGTCAGATTTATGTTGAGAATCAGGAGTAAAGAGTCCAGCAGAATGACTGAAAACACTCTTTTGCACTATTGCACAGTTGAAAAGTTTTTAATTATCTTAAGTGGCTTTTACGTTATTGTACAGTCAAAAATTTTAAGTTTGATTTTAAGTTTAATTACTATCTGCCTATATTCACAGGTTAGCACCCCTATTTCCTTCATGTTTTTACTGTCGTGGTACAGTAAAACCTTAATGAACCCTTCCTCATCCATCTTATTTGTAAACTGTTCCTTTATGCCTTATGCCCCTTTTTGTCCACATTTTCCTCTCAAAACACTCATTATCCAACACAGTAAATTATTTTTCATGGCGAATGTTCGATATATGTAATTTGAATAAATCAATGAATGATTGAATAAAAGTCTAAAAATCCTAAGAGGGACAAGTAACATTAAATTTATATCTAGAAATATACAATAAAACCACAAAACGTTAAGGAAAAAAAAAAAAAAACCGTAAGTTACCAGACAAGGGTGACTACTTACAGAAGAATGATAACCAGATTGATAGCTGACTTCCCCTTAGCAACAATGGACACCCAAAGAGAATGCAGCATTATTTACAAAATGTTAAAGAGCAAGTTATCAAATTAGAAAGTGTATCCTACGAAGTCATCTACATAAGACAAAAGGACAAAAAACAAATTTAAAATGGACAATGAGAGAATGTATTACTCATTGAGCCCAACTGAAAGAGAAAGTAAAAGTATATATTTCACTTGGGGGGAAAACCCAGATTACAGGGAACAATAGAGAAAAGAAGCTACAAATATATGTTGAAAATTCCACGAATTTCTGGCCGTACAATAAGTACATATACGTGAATGCTTTGGGGCTTAATAAAAGTTAAATTGAAAATGGATCTGTGGATTATTGAGCTATGTGTCAAATCTATAAAAAAGTAAAAAAGTTATTCCAATTAATATGTAGAATCTTTTTATATTTGGTTCCATGATTTTACTTTCAAGTATTTAAGTTTTCCATTACTTAGAAAGTAAAACAAAATATCTGCTTCTCTCAAATTTACCATTACTGCTGATAGTGTCAGGAAGAAGTACCTGCAAAGAGCTTGGGTCATACTTGCATCTTTTACATTTGGATCCGTGGTAAGACTCCTGATGAGAACTGTAATCATCTGAAGAGGAATATGCTGCACAAGGCTTGCCAATGCTACAGAAGGTTCAAACGATGCATCTAGTTTTTCAATTAAAAAGAAAAGAAATGTGGCAAGAAGGTTCAAGTACAGTATTTAAAAAAAAAAAAACCACTATGCCAAAAATACACATATTTATAGCAAAAGTCAGGAAGCAGTTATGCTACATACTGTGAATAGTCTTTGATACACAAGGAATACTGATTTATGAAAACAAGATTACAATACCAATGATCACTCATTCTATAAATACTTATAAAACTGTTATCCACTACTGTATTGCCATTCTTTTCCACAGATTTTTTTTTGCATTCTTTAATATTTACTGTTATGCTAAAATACTCACTTGGCAACCAGTAGTCAGAAAACAAATGTAACATATCATTTCAATTCCCTAAATTTTAGAAGCTTCAAAGTCACTTAAAACTGTTACAGTAGTCATCATTCTAAAGAAAATTTTAAAAAATTACGGTGAATTTGGCTAGTTTGCTTAAATTATATAAAAACTAAGCTAATCCAACATGAGCACCTTTACTGCTAATATTTGAAAAACTTGGAGTAAAATATAAAACTGTAAGATGGCCAATACAAGTAAAATTAGAGTGAGAAAAAGCTCATCAACTCAGATACTATAAATATTTTTGTGATGTATTAAATTCATCAGAATGCATGGAGCTTTAAAACTCCATGTTTGTTTCTGGCTTTTGAAATAAAATGAGGACACCTTCACTAGTTCAATTTTGAACCCTCCCCCAATAGTATAATTAGAGGGAATGGTTGTACTAAGTAAAAAGGAAATGAACCTGGTTTTCGACCGACCTTCAACTTCGCAGACCACAAATCTGAAAGCTCCAAAGCTTTTAAGAACAGACACACATGAAAATTCCTGAGTGAGAAAACATTGTCCAGCCAAGAAATCAGTTGACTGGTCTTAATTTCTGAGGAAGGAGTTCAGGGTACACCTATTTAAGTGTTCATACTCCGCCTTTCCTCACTGTACCTGTATCCCTTTTCTCAAGTACTCTACAGTAGACAGATAATGCCAATATTTAAAAACTGCATATTTAAATGGGATAATCTAATAATAGAACGGCTTAATTCAAGACCTTAAAATATGGAGGAATTAAAAAATGAAACAAACTCATTACAACAAAATGATCGAGTCGCAAACAATAATAATGTGGTACGGAAAACACTGTACTACCATTAGTCACTAATGAATGCAGCTTTACAAGTAGCTGTCATCCTCAAGGCATTTCATAATTTGAGCAGAGGCTGGGGAATTAAGCAACTTGTTTAATGACAAATGTCTTTGACCTAGATGTTTTTAACTTTTAAAACAGGAACACTGCCTGCTTTTAAGGTAGCTACTGACTTTCTGAATAAAGCATCATATTGAAATAGAATTTAGAATGAGGATATTAAGAATCTTTACAGGGAAGGAAGCAAACATGACGCGCACGTGAGAGACGCGTACTGAATTTCGACAGCTGGTCTCCTAAAGACAATGACCCTCACCTGTGGAAGAGATGCTCGCAAAAACTTCTTGCAGGGAAGGTAGCAGTGTGGCGGGCTCAGCCTTCCAGATGTTCTGTAGCAAGTTACTCACTTTCGTTACCTGAGAAACATACTCCCGCAGCTCTTTCTCCTGGGTGGACACGCACTGAAAATGGCCTATCGTCCGAACCAGCTGTTGACAGAAAGTGATGGACAACTTCCCTTTGGGGATGCATTGCACGAAGTCGGTCAGAAGGTCGCTCAGTCGGGCACAGAGCTGCGGCTCTGGCCTTTCACATACCATCCTTAACACCTCCACCTGCAGCAAGCTGAAGAGGTCCAGCACCGACGGGCAGCTCATGATCAGCTTCAGGCCATTGTGAATATAGTCCAGGATGGCTACGTCCTTCCTGTCCAGTGAGTGATAGCCTTGCTGAAGGAGGCCCAACACGAAGGTCTTGTTAAAGAATGATTCAAACTCTGGCCGATGGTACCGCGCATAGGCCTCCAGCACCTGGTGGCCCACTTGCCGCTGGAAAGGGTCCTGGCCTTCTAGGATGAGCCGGGTCGTCAAGTCAAACATGGCCTCGCACTGCGCCCCGTCCAGCCAGTTCTCCGCCGATTCCACCACCTTCCGCACAATCACCCGCTTGAGGGGCAACGGGTGCGAAGAGCTCACCAGGCCCTCCAGGATCTTGTCCATTGTCGCCACGCTTCAAGGCCAGGGTCAGGGTACCTGGAGCCGGCGGCTGCAGCTCCGAGGTGGGGCGGGAGAGCCCCGGGACGGAGGTGAACCTGGAGCTTTGCAGCAGCGGGACCGGCCACCGCCACCGCCGCCTCAGCAGCCACATTTATCGGGCAGGGCTGGCCATCCAAGCCGGGGCGCGCTCGGAACATACACCCGCCGCGGCCGGCCTAAGTGGAGCGCCAGAGGCCCGAATGCAGCTGCCAGCCCCGGCCTGCGGTGCCTCGGCATCCGCGCAGAGGCAGCAGGGCCCCGGTTTCGGTGGGCGCTCAGGGCCCGGGGCTCCGAGCGGGCGGCTGGAGGGGTCGCTTCGGAGTCCCGGCCGATCAATATAAGAAACCGGCCCCTGGCTGAGTCAGGAGGCGCTGTCACAAACGGTGCCGGAATCAGCCGGGGAGAAGAGGCGGAGATCACCTTTGACCCGGATATAGACAGGTAGCAGACCGGAAGTGAGGCGCAAAGGGCCCTCTCCAAAGGCTGGCCTTCCTCCCCTCCCCAATACCCTCGCCACCCCTCTACAGTTCCCTCCCCCCCACAGCTCCCTCCCCTCCGGTCAGTCGCTCCGTCCTTTCCTGACGCTTGAGAGGGGGCAGCCTCGGATTGACTGTCGCGGGTCGGCTGGCGTCACTCGAAAGCGTGTGTGGAGTCACAGGAGCGCTTCCGGGAGAAGCTGCTCCGGGCGGAGCTCGTGCAGGTGACCGGGCCTTAGGGTTCCCGCCGCTAGGTGTCTTCGGGGTTTTTTTCTGGGTCAGGTTACTTGTGAGAACGGGAGAAAGAGTTATTTATGTAATATCTTGTAAATGTGAAAGTTTTGGAAACGCAAAAAGAGCAGCCTGAACTACGGAGTTGTACCCTGTCGCAAATGGAAAAAAATGCACTCGAGCGTCTGAAAGTGACAGGCTTTCTCTAAGTGTTTGCCAAAGTTGGGACAATACTGGCAGTGACCAAAGTCTGTTTCGCGAGGATTAGTATCAGTGGAGGTTTGTTTTGTCAAATATCCACTTAGCTTTTCATATTAAAAATTTGTAAGCTGCCCCCCAAAAGGTAAGGAAAATGAAAACAAAATTCACACATATTTATATATATTTAAACATTCACCGCATTTATATATATTTATATATATAAATATATAAATATATAAATATATAAATATATATATTTATAAATTATATATAAAATATATATTTATATATTTATAAATATGTATAAATATATATTTATAAATATATAAATATATAAAAATATATATTATTTATTTATATATTTATTTATATATATATAAATGTTTAAATTTTTAAACGTTACTCCGTTTAAAAAGTTTAAAATACTCATCTCCCTTACGATACGTATTTTCCGGCTACATTTTGAAGCAGTTCTGGAAGTTTGCTTTTATGAGTTCCTACTGTCTCATGAAAAGATCTCATCGCCTAGTATCAATCATATAGGTATTTTTTAAATTCCCAAGGTTTACAATAAGGGTTCAGACATTAATTACTCTGAACGTTGGAAAATAGTACCTAATATTACTTAAGTACCACCACCAGGTATAATGTCCACTAGGCATCAGATGCATAGGTGAGTTTGTTGGGGCTTTACAATGTAAGAATATTTATAAGATTGCAAACATAAACATTTCATGATCAATTAAAAGTCTCTGACCAAGTTGTTTTTCTGCTGTTTCTGTTGACTTCTGTTGATGTCAATTCTGTTGTCTACAGCTCAGTTGCTACTTCTGATGAGCACTGAGTAAGAGTAATTGTGTTTAAGGCACCCTTGGTTAATTCAAGGGCCCTCCCCAGAATGTTACTATATTATGGTAGTATCTTAACTATGCTCATTCTGTAATACCCTCCCACACACACCCGCGTTCCTGGAGTGTTTCTGTTGTTTCAAGACTAGCTTGTCTGTCAATATATGACTCAATGTATGTAACCAATTGTGTAACATTTTGTCACTTGCTTTGTACCTCCCACTTTTAAATTCTATATAAACAAAACTCTTCCAAAATTTAGTGCTATTGCTTTTGAGGAATTATCCTGTGACAGTCCACTGCTGTGAAGATCCGCTGGTGTAAAGATTAAACGCTGCCTTATCTCCTTGGTTCAAAGAGTCTTCTTTTCTATTCCTTTGGTTTGGTATGGCTTGGAAATTTTCCCACAACAAGTGACCAGAACATCTGAGCCTATCCCTTTCCAAGAATACCTTTGTTCTTTCCATTTACTCTTTTCTGTATGACTTGTTTTCTTTTTGGATCAATATTAGCTAAGTGACTATACTTGTAGTCCTATAGGTTAATTGTAGTTTGACCTATGCTATACCCACACTGTGATTTTGCTGTATAAATTACCCCAGACAAAGGGTCTCAGTGGCCACACATTCCTGACCCCTTCTGGAAATCAGAAGCTATTCTTCCAGTAAAACTCTCTTAACTTTCTCCTTTGGTTCAAAACATCATTTGATGATACTGTGAGACCAAGAATTTAGCATATATGACATCTAACAGATTGGGACTTATTTTTCTCGTAACAAATACATTTGTGAAATCAGACATTAGCATCCTGTGATACAGCGAGAACTTTAAATATTTTAAAATATACAGTAGAAAAAAGGAAAAACTATGTTACAGTTTCAGTTTGCTAGTCTTTTTTATTGTTTTTTACAAGCATGATTCATTAGTATGTTGATCACAGTGATTAGCATAGTTTTTTTTAATTTTAAAAAATTTGTTTTTGTTTTTTTGAGACAGGATCTCCCTATGTAGCTCAGGCTGACCTTGAACTCACTATGTTCTAAATTCTACTTGTGGTGATCCTCCTGCCTCAGCCTCCCACATGCTGGAATTACAGGCTTATGCCACCATGCCTCCCTGATTGGAATAATTATAATAGCAATTTAGAGGAGATAGAAACTGGAAAGGAGAAATTGACATTAATTTAATTTGTAGGAAGAGACTGGAGATAGAAGTGAAGTAATTGATGGATCTAAAAGACAGTCATGGCCAAGTACAAAAGTGGCTGTCCTATTTCAAACTGAATACAGGGAAGTTTGGCTTTATTAGAGTTAGTGCTACCTTGGAAGACAAAGTATTAGAAAGTAAGATTATGGGTTTGAGATGGAGAAGATTTTAGTTTTCATGTTAAGGTTTATAACAGGGTAAAGATTTCTAACTAATAGCAGTGAGGTAATTACTACAAAGCAGACCAAAAAATATTTAGTTCAAAACTTGACAGATTGCTTTGAATTATCCATAAAATTTCCCTTTGCTGCTAATATAACTTGAGAAATTAAATATTGTTACATAAGAAAAGTAATGCAGTTTTCAGTCTATGTGATACACATAACATGCTTTCATTCTGATTTCCAAAAGCTCTGTGACTATAAAATATTTCTAGAGTGACATATACATGAAATAAAATAGTAGATTTGTATGCGAAAGTATTCAAAACAGTTTTTTCTTTTGCCACTGGTAAAAAATGTATATAATATGCCTTTCTGTTGTTATAGGATTTCAATAGGTGTCCAATTTTATTTTATAATATAATCAAAAGTTTTACCACACTACTCTGTTCCTAGTCAATATTTTAAAATATTTTAAGAAGTTCATGAAAGGGTTTGTTAAAGTGAACCATACCATTAATCATTAGATTAGTGGATTTTGCTAAAGGTTTTAATATTTTATGTAAAGGTGTAGTTTATACCCCCAATTGCTAATTAATTAGTTCTAGAAATATCTTAGATCTATAAATGGGAGCTATGTGATGAGGATGAAAGAGAAACAGCAAAGGATAGAGAATTACGATTTGTTAAGTATACTTTATGTGCTTAGAACTCAATGTAGTATACTTTTAACCCTAATTCTGAAAACAAACTTTTGCAAATTGATGTAGGTAGCTGGACTTTATAGATAATGTAATGAAGTCATGAGAACTTAAATATACTAGTCTGACTCCAGAGCCTCTAATATTTCCAGCATACCATTAAGGTGAGAAATATATATTTATGTATATATGTTTGTAATAAGCAAAGAGAAACAGTAGTCAGCCCAACTGCTGCAGCTATATTTTGAGATGACTAATGTTTTCCCCTAGGAAAATTGTATCACCTCATATAATCAAAAGTAGGCACACTGTGTAGATTAAAGAGTGATCAGTAAACCATTGTGTGAAATAACTATAATCTCTGATTTTAAGCTATGCAGTTTATATTCATACACTTACTTTCAGTTGTGAAAGAGAAAAAGCTGGAAAGAATACACTTTGTTATGGTAGGATTTAAAAAATGATTTATGACAACTACCCGATTAATCTCGTTGCCCTATTTCAAGTATGCTAGTGCTTCTTATCTTGTTTAGAATTAGGTGCAAATGGCTAACACTGGTAAAACCCTACATAAAGTTGCTCCTATGTATTCTCACCTTTCACCTCCTAACTGTGCAAACCACAGTGGCCTGCTTTGGGTTCTTCTGTGGGTCAAACTCTTTCAGATTTCAAGGCTTTTGTACTTATTGAAACTTTTATTCCAACTTCTGTAATTTGGTTTTCTACTCAGTAGTTTCCTCTGGAAGTTATTTCTAAACTACCACTGTATTATGGTACTATGTTTCTTCATAGTACTTAACTAGTACCTGAAACTAACTTATTTGTTATTTAAATGCTTACAGTCTTTTTTTAAATGTTCCTTAGAGTCTAAGTTAATTTTCTAGTCACCTGTGTATCTCAGAACATTACCTGCAATCAAACAATGTAACGGTGTTTAGAATGAGCAAACTTTTCCCCCCTAGTTTGTTTTGTTTTGTTTTGGTTTTGGTACTGGGGATTGAACTGATGACCTTGTGCTTGCCACACAGGCCTTTATGCTACTGAGCTAAATCCCTGGCCCTTCCCCAAGTTTTGAGGGTGGAGCCCCTTGGGCTGAAGTACATCTCCAGTTCTTTAATTTTTTTATTTTTTTTTTATTTTTAGAGAAGGTCTTTGTGTTGACCAGACTGGACTCAAATTTAAGACCCTCCTGTGTCAGCCTCTCACAGGGATAGGATTACTGATGTGCACCACCACACCCAACTATGGATAACCTTATTTTTTATTGAAATAAAGACATTTTAAATAAAAATTCAAGGATCCTACAAAATAATTTCTAGAATCAATAAATCAATTCAATTCATGAAGATTTTGGTATACAAGGTAATATACAAAGATGTATAATTTCATTTACTAGCAATGAACACAAACATCAAAATTAAAAATATAGTACCCTTAATGTTCACAGTCAAAGCTACTTAGGTTTAAATCTAACAAAATATGCATAGGAATGGTATGTTGAAAGTAATAAAACACATATGAAGGACATCAGAAAAGATCTAAATAAATGGTAACATGCATGGATTGGAATTCTACATAATACTGATGTTCATTATACCCAAAATGAAATGCAGGCTTAATGCAATCACAGGGAAAAAAAGCAAGAAACCTGAATAACTAGTTCCCAAAGGAAGAAATATGTCCAAGGGATCAATTTACCTGAATTTAAAATTTCTTTATGCCAAAGTAATGAAAGCACTTTGTTACTGGCAGAGGAATAGATACATAGATCACTGCAATAAATTACAATACACAGAAACAGACTTACACAAAAATACTCAACTGGTTTTGATAGCCATTCAATGTAAGGATAGTCTTTTCAATAAATAATGCTAGACTAATCAGATAGTTATAGGCAAAAACCTTGGCATAAATCTCAAGCCTTATAGAAAAATTCAAAATGGACTAGATTTTACTGTGAAACATGCCAACTATAACACTTTTTAGAAGTAGGAAAAGAAAGGTATGATGCATGCCTGTAATGCCAAGACTCGGGCTGAGCCAGGAGGATCACAAGTTCAAACAGCCTAGACAAGTAAGCTTAGTGAGAACTTGTCTCAAAATTTAAAAATGAAAATTGGGGCAGGTAGAATGAGAGTGTAGTTCACTAAGGTGACCCTATGTTCAGCCCCAGTATTAAAACAAAACTGGGATTAGAGGTCTTGAGGCTTGACACCAACAAGAAGTCACGAAATTGGATTTAATCAAAATTAGACACTTTTTTTTTTAGTGAAGGACTCTTGAGAAAGTGAAAGAACAAATTGCAGACTGGGAGAAAACATTTGTACACCATATATTTTAACAAAGGGTTTGTATCTAGAAAATGAACTCTGAAAAGTCAACAATAAAAGACTACTCCAAAGCACATTGTTAAGAATATGAAAAAAAAGCCCTATTTCAAAGCATATATTTGATAAGGAATTATATAGAGCACACAGAGGACTCCTACAACTCAACAACAGTAAAATGGATCAAGGACGTTGAAAGAGTTTTGCCCTGGAATAAGTTACAAGATTGGCGGTGGGAGGCTGAATCAGGGGATGTTTACCTTGAGGTCACTTCCTCCTTCCCCAATTACAACTTCCTTTACCTTTCCCAGTGCTTGCGAAAAAAGTTCCAATCAGCTCCTCATGTGTCATCAATGCCCGCCCTCCCAGGCAAAGGTTATATATATATCCTAACTTCACCTTCCTGTTGGAGAAAGCCAGACTGCCTATGATCATAGACTCCTCTCCATGTCCTTGGAATAAAGGCTACTTTTTACTTTTATATTTTGCTCTTTTATCACACCGAAAACGCAAACAGACCTGAGTCAACACTCCAAGGAAGATACACTGTAAAAAGCACTCAATATAAAAAGATGTTCAACATCTCTACCTGTGTGACAGACAAAACCACAATGAGATACCACTTTGCAAATATTAGGATGGTTTATTATTACAAAACAAAACAGAACAACGCATGATAGTGTATCAAATAGTATTGGCAAGGATGTGAAAAAAACCATGCATTGTTGGTGGGAATGTAAAACACTGACACTGGCTGGATGCTGTGGTGTGTGCCTGGAAGTCCTGCACACTGGAGGATGAGTGGGAGGATTGTTGTGAGTTCGAGGCCAGACAGTTCGAGGCCAAGCAAGATCATGTCACAAAACAAAACAAAACAAACAAACAGGGACACTATTGTTAGAAACTTGGTGGTTCATCAAGAGGTGAAACAAAATTACCGTATGATTTATCAATTCTATTTCCAGCTACATATCTCAAAAAAGTGAAGGTAGACAACTCATCCAGATACTTACACACCTCCTCCTCCTTTTTCTCCTCCTTCTTCTTCTTTCATCTTTTGTATTTTTGAAACAGGATTTCACTATGCCATTCAGGCTGACCTCGAGCTCACTTTGTAGGCTAGGCTGATCTCAAACTCTCAATGATCCTCCTGCCTCAGCCTCCTGAGTGCTGGGATTACAGGTGTGCACCATCACATCCAGCTTGGCAGTTTCTTAAAAATTAAGCCTGCAACTATCATATGACCAAGCAAATTAACTACTATTTATTCTAGTATTTATTCTAGAGAAATGAGAACTTACATTGACACAGACATGTAAACAAATGTTCATAGCAGCTTTATTTATAATAGGTAACAAATGGAAAGAACCAAAATGTTTGTCATTAGGTGAATGATTTAACTACAAGGTTCATAACATGGAATACTACTCAATAAAAAGAAACAAACTACTGATAGACATAACAATATGGATTGGCCTCGAATATATATGAGCTCTCTATATTTGCAATTTTCTTTGAATCTATAATTATTTTTAAAAAACTTAAAACCCTCAAAATATCCAACCTTATCCAACCAAGTTTATAAGTTATCTGTACTTAAAATTATGACTTTCTCATATTTTATTTTTTCTTCTGAAACCACATATTCAGTATAATTTATATACTATGATAATGGAGTCATGATTGCATAGACAATGACCTGATTGTACATGAATTTTTCTAACTAGATACAAATGAAAAAGCAAGTTTATAAGTAAGTCATGATGATGAGTGCTATACTTTATATGTAGATGTCCTCCCACCAACAGCCTTATAATGTTCATAGACAGGGCTTTTGGAAGGTGGTTGGATTATAGGAATTTATAATAGACTCCCTGTTAGGAGGTGGGATGTGGTCATTAGAGGTAGGTGACAGAGATGTGACCTTGAGGAGTGTATCTCTATAACCAGCTCCTTTCTTCACTCTCTGTATTTCCTGGCTGCCATGAGGAACACACACAAACTGAGTTTGTGTCTCCTGGTACTGAGAGTGGGCTTGAGGATTTGGGAGTTAAGTAGGAAAAAAATGTTAATTAGAGGAAAGCCCTGGAAAGCATGAGGGAGCCCAAAAGTGGATTGCAATGGGGACTGATTGTCTCAAGGTTTTTGTACATGAAAATGGCCACACTTCAGACCCCTCCCAGTCAAGCTGAGACCAGCCTGTGGGGTTGTAGCCAGGAAAGTTTGACTCTGGATCAGCCTATGGAAACTCAGGGTCCACAGCAAGTGTAGTTTTTCATGACCATTAATTATAACTTTTCTGAAACCAGCACAGGCAGAGCAAGAACATTCTTCAGAGTGGATTGAATAGAGATTTGGTGATGCTGGTATCACCTTATTTTTATCACATTCCTGTGCAGGAGAATTTCACCAGTTTAAGGAGGAAATCTTGCCTATTAGACCACCAGAGCCTTGGTCTTGGC
This sequence comes from Dolichotis patagonum, assembly GCA_004027295.1. Taxonomy (NCBI): domain Eukaryota; kingdom Metazoa; phylum Chordata; class Mammalia; order Rodentia; family Caviidae; genus Dolichotis; species Dolichotis patagonum. The sequence goes on from PVJX010008423.1 coordinate 53,082, forward strand.
CATTGTGTCTTCATCCTAGGGGCTGTTTTTTATTGATGTGTGTGTGTGTGGTGGGGGGCAAGTTGTCAGTCTCAGGCTTCATAATATCTTGTCGTCCACTGAGTCATCCTACTTCGCTTGGGCCTGGATTTTCCTTAGCTGTGTGTCCTGCCTACTGCACTAAGGCGAGTAGCTTTCCTCTACCAGCTCCTTCTGCCATGCTTCTCTACCTTGGAGCCAGCCTATCATGCATGAGCTAAAAACATAAGCCAAAATAAACTCCTGCTCCTTTATTGCATGTGTCAGGTATTTTGTCCCAGCCTTAGGGAAAGTGAGACACTCAGAAATAGTTATTTCTAGTCATTATTAAGCTTCAAAAGATAAAATGTTGAGATTATTTATATACTAATTAGTGTTATGTGTAACAAGGACTCCACTATGTCTGGGCTGTAATAATAATTCCATATTATACTTCATAAGCATGAAAATATATGTTAAAATATATAATTTTAAATACATAATAAATTATAAAATATATATTATGCATTTGATACAACAGATTACTGGAAAGAAATAAATCTAGACAGAGACTGTCTTAGTCTGTCTAGGCTCTCATAACAAAAACACACTGAGTGGTTTAAAACAACAGTAATGTATTTTTCAATTTTGAAGACTGGAAGTTCAAGATCAAGAGACCAGAATTCTTTCTATCTTGGAGATGGCCTCCTTATTGCTGTGTTCTTATGTTGCCTTTTTTCTGTGAATGCAAGGAGAAAAAGGACCTTTGATATTTCTCTTCTTGTAAGAATACCATTCCTGTTGGATTAGGCTCCAGCCTTATAACTTCATTAAAAATTTTTTTCCCAGTTGCTAATTTCCAGTTTAATCCCTAGTGGCATCGAGCATACATTCTTCAGGTAAAGTGGGAAAATTTATGCTGTATTAAACTGAAACTAATTTCATATTCTAGCAAATCATATTTAGATCAACTCTATAGGGAATAACTCATCTAAGTATTATCACTTCTAACTTGCTCCTGCTTATATCAGATCTCAGATTTTTGACCTAGTTAAAACATAATATTTAAATAAAGGCAAGACAGGAGGCATCTCAATTCTTGACTTGAAACTGTATTACAAAGCCACAATGATAAAATCAGCATGGTACTGGCAAAGAAATAGACCTGAGAATCAATGGAACAGATTAGAAGATGCAAACACAAGTACAAAGACACTCAGCCACCTGATATTTGACAGAGGGGCTAAACATGTTCACTGGAGGAAGGATAGCCTCTTTAATAAATGGTGTCAGAAAAATTGGCTCTCCAAATGCAGAAGACTGAAACTAGATCCATGCCTATCACCATACACAAAACTAAAGTCTAAGTGGATCAAAGACCTAAACATTAAAACAGAAACACTACATCTAGTAGAAGATGAGGTAGGTAGAAGTTTTAGAGACATAGGGGTAGGCAGAGAATTCATGAACAAAATGAAAACTGCATGGGAAATGCTTCAGACAACTGAACTGATCCCAAACAACTGGACCTCATATTATTGAAAAGTTTCTGCACTTCAAAAGAAATCACCATCAGAGTGAAAAGAAAACCCACAGAATGGGAAAAAATTGTAACCAGCAACCCCTCAGACAAAGGACTTATATCAAGAACATATAAAGAATTGAAAAACATTAAGACCCCAAAATTCAAAGACCCTCTCCAAAAATGGGCATCTGAGATGAACACACAATTCGCAGATGAAGATATATGAGTGGCAAATAAATACATGAAGAAATGTTTACCATCACTAGTCATTCAAGAAATGCAAATTAAAACAACACTGAGCTATCATCTCACACTGGAAAGAATAGCTGCCATCAAGAAATCAACTGATAACAAATGTTGGCGAGGCTGCGGGGAAAAAGGAACACTGCTCCACCTTTGGTAGGAGTGCAGACTGGTGCAACCACTATGGAAATTAGTATGGAGAATTCTCAGAAGACTAAGATTGGAATCTCCATTCAGCCCAGCTATTCCCCTCCTGGATATTTTCCTCAAAAAACTGAAAAGTTCATATCACAGTGATATATGTGCACCCATGTTCATAGCAGCACAATTTGTAATAGCTAAATCTGGGAAACAACCAAGATGCCCATCAACTGCAGAGTGGATGAAAAAGATGTGATATTTTTATACAATGGAATATTACTCAGCTATGAAGAAGGATGATCTTGAGGCCTTCATAGGGAAATGGAAACAACTTGAGACTATCCTCATTAGTGAAATAAATAAGAATCATATTTATAAATATTGCACTGTGTCTCTAGTGTAAAAAGTAATAGAGTTTTCCAAAGATGGCGGACTGGTAGGTAGCAGGAGAGGGATCCTCTCTGAGAGAAACAGCTTAAATGCCAGAATAGAACACCCTGGAGAGACTCAAACAGAGAGAGATGGACTCTCTCAACCCAGGAAGAAACTAAAGTGAAAAAAACAGCTTGAATATGAGGTCTCAGGGCTATCATTAGAGAAGTTAAGATCAGCGAGCACAGTGCCCTCCTTGAGCCACCTGAATTCCTGCCCGAGACCAACCTGACCCACTGAACTGTGCCGATGAGACTGGCTTGAGTGGCTGGAGCATTGAGCTGAACAGCCCTGTGCGCGGCTCACCTGGACCTGGCCCTGCATGCGACCCACCCAGAGGCACTGTGAATTCGCATTGCAGCCTTGCTGAAGTCAGAGGTTGGGGAGCCCAGCAGTTCTCAGGGACCGGCATCAACACAGGGTGAGTGATGGAAATAAGAGCCTCCCATGGGAAAGGGGAAACTGACTGGATGACATGTTGTATTTGGGCAGGACAGCCCTAACTCCATAAGGAAGTGGCTTCAGTTGGTTGCTCCCCTCACCGAGCGGATTGGTGGGATCTGCTTGGACTGGGCCACATCCCTAGCCGGGACCCAGTGGGTCAATACATACTAATTCCCTGAGCACAGCGCACATAGACACAGTGAAGGCCTGCAAAGGTTGACTGCCCCAGAGTGGAGGAGCCAGTGCACATTGCCCTTACTTGAACTTCAATCTCTGATAGCAGACTCCAGAGGGCAGAAGCCCCTAGCCTGTGTGCTCCAGAGGAGCCTTAACCAACAAGAAAAGGGGCTGGGAATTACACTGTACACTTGTATGGAAAGAACCAAAAACATGACGAGAGAGGGAGAAATGAGAAAAAAACCCCAGCCCCCAACCCTGAGAACACTGATCCAGGAGAGGTAAATACAAAAGAGATTGAGGGCAGCAAACATGCAACATCAAACACAGTGTTAGTAGACATAAAGAGATATCTTCAGGAACTTGTAAGCAGGATCAAAACTGAAATATTAATTCAAATTAAATGAGATAAGTAGATTAATAAAAGAAAGGCTGGGCACCTATCAAGAAGATGCAGACAGAAAGAATGGAGGAACACAAAAGGAGAGAAATTTTTAATGAAGAATACAAAAAAACCCTAGAATTCATGAAGCAGATTCAAAGAGATTATCAGGAAACTAAAGACTCCAGAGAAAGTTGGCAAAACTGCTTGAAAGAAACCAAAGATAGACTATCAAAAATTGAACACAGGACTGCAATGTGTGATCATGAAAGGGAAGATCTCTTAAAAATAACAAGGGAGCAGGCAGTAACAATACAAAGACTAGAAGACAACAAGAGGATCTATAACTTAAGAATAAAGCATGTGAATGAAGAAGCAGGAATTGCAGGAGTCAAAACAGGAATTGCAAAGGCTACTCGCAGAAATTATTAAGGAAAAATGTCCCAAGCATAAAAAAAGGAAATGATATGCAGATGTATGAAGCATACAGAACTCCAGCCACCTACAACCAAAACAAAGCTACATAATAATCAAGATCCCAGAAAGTCAATATAAGAACAGAATATTAAAAGTCATCAGAGAAAAGAAACAGATCACCTACAAAGGAAAACCCATCAAAATCATTGCAGACTTCTCGACACAGACCAGGTCAAGAAGAGCTTGGAGTGAAGTAATTCAAGCCCTAAAGGAGAACAGCCTCCAGCCCAGATTGATGTATCCTGCAAAACTCTCTCAAGAAATTAATGGAGAAACAAGATGCTTCCATGACAAAGAGGAACTTGGAGAATTTGTGACCACCAGTTCAACCCTACAAAAAGTACTGAAGGATAATTTAGAGAGAGAGAACAAGAATACAAGCATTTCAGGAACAGTGGCATAGAGGCCTCAGTGAATGGGGTAGACAGTGGAATGAAACAGAAAAATTAAAAAAAATGGCAGAAAAACAGAATAGCAGAAATAAGGCAGAGAAGATTGGCTGTACTCTCTAGTATAGATGGCCTTGAAATATTAACAGAGAGAAACACAGGCAGAGTAGATCAGGAGATAGAGTCCATTGAGATGCTCTGTATAGGGAGGCAGTGGGACCCAAAACAAGCAGTGCACCCTATGGGAATGAAAGGGGAGGAATTGTCTAAAAAAGGGAGGCAGAGGATATTGTTAATTGGGTAACAAGATTTAAAATTTACATTATTCTCATCACTCTGCTTGGATGGATTACATGCTGTTCCATTTTGTCTACTTACACTAGACTTGAGGACATGGTCAGCTATCCCAAAAATAAGAGGACATATTATGGTAATCATCCTTAATCAACTTAATCTGAAGCCCTTTATAACTTATACTATCTTATTATGACTGATCTTATTTGAATCTGGTTTGTTAGATTGCTACTTTGTAAAGACCTAAATACTTCTGAAACTAGCGAAATTGAAAAGGAAGGAGAAGGAATATTCTGATTTAATTTCTTGAAGCTAGCATAACTGATTTCAAAACCAGACAAGATACCAAGTAGAACAGGCCAATCTCTTTAATGAACATAGATGCAAAAATTCTCAATAAGATTCTGGCAAAGAGAATGCAACAATTCATCAAAAAGATTATACATCATGACCAACTAGGCTTCATTCCAAGGATGTGAGGATCATTTAACATATAAAAGTTAACAAATATAACACATAAACAGAAGCAAGATGGTAAATTGTGATCATTTCAATAGACCCACAAAAAGCTTTTGACAAAATCCATTTATTCTTGAGAAAAACTCTGAAAAAAATAGTTACAGAAGGATATTACAAGTCTAATCAAACTCATTTATGACAAACCTATGGCCAACAGCATATTAAATGTGGAAAAGCTGAAAACTTTTGAGAAACAAGAGGAACATGACAAGGGTGACCACTACCACCACTACCACCACTCCTGTTCAATATAGTACTTAAAACATTAGCCAGAGCAATGAAGTAAGAGAAAAGGGAGATGTATAGAAAGGTGAAATTTTTTCATTGTTTGCAGAAGGCAATTACATCAACATAGAAGACCCCAAAATTCCACCAAAACAAACAAAAACCCCAAAAATGAAAACAACAAAACCTCTTAGAAGACCCAAAAATTCCACCAAATTTGACTGTGTAATGGTATACAAAAAGTCTAGCATTCCTATACACCAATAGTGAGCTTCCTGAGATAGAATTCAGGAAAACAATACTATTTACATTAGCATTAAGAAAAATTAAATGCTTAGGAATTAATCTAAGCAAGGAAGTGAAAGACTTACACAGTGCAAATTACAGTGCTCTAAAAAAATGAGATATAAGAGCACAAACAATGTTGTCAGATTTCCTGGATAGTCACAAACCATATTGTCAAAATGATCATACTTCTAAAACTGATATAAAGGTACAATACAATCTCAATGAGAATAGCAACAACATTTCTCAGAGAACTAGAGAAAGTAATCGTCCAAATCATATAGAACCAGAAGAGACCCTAAATAGCAAAAGCAATCCTAGGCAACAAGAGCCAGTATTTTAAGGTATATTACAAAATGAAAATGATAAAAATAGCATGATATTGGCACAAAATGGATACATGGAACAGTGGAATGCAATATAGGGTACAGAACAATCCTAGGCACCAACGCATCACATAGATCAAGCTATGTGATCGATGAAAAGAGATCGCAAATATATATTGGAATAATGGTAGATGCTTTAGCAAATAATTCTAGGAAAAGTGACTATCCAAATGCAGAAGCTTTAGTCTAGACCCATATTACTCACTATATACTAAAATAAAAATGGATCAAAGACTTAAATATTAAAACAGAAACAATCTGTTGGAAGCTAAAATACTGAAAACTCTTGAGGAAATAGTTTAGGCAAGGACTTTCTGAAAAGAATCTCAATTACACAAGAAATAGGAAACTGAATCAACAAATTGGATTATATCAAATTAAAAAATTTCTGCACAGCAAGAATAACAACCAAAGGGGGAAAAAAACCCCCAAACAAACAAGGAGACAAGTACAGAATAGAAAAAAATTTTGACATCTACATGTTGGACAGAGGACTTCTCTTTACAATATATAAAGAAGTCTAATTTTTTTTTATTTTAAAGAGAAAAAAGAAAAACAAACTAATAAAAGCAAAAAACAGCAATAAACAATAGCTGTCTAGGTGTTTAAAACAAGATGATAGGAATTTAACAATGATTGTTACATTATATATTGTTATCTTCAAAATAGTTGCTCTGGTTACCATACACAGGAATAAACAAAACAGTAAAACAGAACAAAGCATTGGATTTCAAAAACAAGACAGAAGGAAACCCCCCACAGTGACTATAATGCATATTGTTATTCTACAAATAGGTGCACAGACCAGTTTTATGCCTGCAAAGTCAATTAAACAATACAAGCATTGTTTTTTATACTTCAGTTGCTATCATCTCAGCCTGAATTCCCCCAAATCAGCCAGTTGCTTACTGGGGTGGGTTTGGGGGCCCTCTTCTTGTCTCCCGGCCTATGTGCCAGCTGGCTCATGGAAAGACATGGTTTGCCTTCTTTATTCTCTTCCTATTCCCACACGGTTGCCAGAAGTCTAAATATTTGACCTCCCCCAGCAAACAAAACACAACCAAGAAATGGGCAACAGAAGTGTTTTGAAATTTCTCAGAACATGAAATACAAATGGCTATTAAATACATGAAAAAATCAACAGCTCTGGGCATTAGAGGAATGCAAATTAATATCACACTGAGATTCTCATCTTCTTCTGAAGAATGACTGTCATCAAAATACCAAATAGTAACCAATACCAGACTGTGGGGTAAAATGGAACTTTTGTACATTTTTTTTGTGAGAATGTAAACTAGTACAATCACTATAACAATAAGTATGGAGATTTCTCAAAAACCTCAAACTAGAAATCCCATTTGACCTATTTAGTGGTTGAGTGATTGTGTCAACTTGAGACATTTAGAGCTTAACTAAATCAGATTAGCAATTCTACACCCTAAGATGTAGAAGATCCACCATAGAGTGGCTCATCTCCTGAATGGTATTAAAGGACAGGAGGAAGGACAGATGGGATTCCATTCTTCAGAAGAATGGAACCTTCAGCTTGGACATCATTTCCTGGCTTCCAGTGCAGACTCTTTGGCTTCTGCCTTGGCTCTTCTGGCATAGACTCTTCAGCCTTCTCTCACAGACCCCTCAGCCTGTTGATATGGACATGTGTGGGACACTGTAGTGAACTCCAGACCTTGGGTTGAATTCTTCAGCCTCCAGCATGTAGGCATCATCTGCATGCTTCCTCATCTGACTCTGTAGTTGACCATCATAAACCAATCTTGTAATTTCTTAGACATTTGTATATCATGTATTATATCTGTTTCTCTAGTAAAACCTAATAAACCCAGCTCTTCCTCTTCTAGGTATCTTCTCAAAAGACTTAAAGATGTCATACTACAATGATACATTCATACCTAGGTTTATAGCTTCACAACTGATAATATTTAAATCTTGGAAGGGGCCTATATATTTATCAACAGATGAATGGATAAAGGATGTTATTTATACACACATACTCATCTACCATGAAAAGGGATAAATGAGTCTTTTGTAGGGAAATGGATGTAACCTGAGCCCATAATTTTAAGTGAAATCTTTCAGACACACAATCATAAATGTCACATTGTTTCTCTTATATAAGAGAAATGTAAATGAAGAACAAAATAAAAGTTAGATAACAGGAAATATGCAGGTAAATCTTTTGCAAATGGGAAAGGGCCTGTGAAATGGTGGGTGAAAGGAGAAAGAGGAATGTAAGGGGGTAAAAAATGTAATATGATGTGTTATGTGTATGTACCAACTTCCCACAAATGCTGTAATTATTTTATACTACAAACATGTACTAATAAAAAGTAAAAATTGTGTATTTTTGTTTGGTACCAGGAGTCAGACTCAAGACATGGCACTTGCCAGGCAGGCACAGTGGTACTGAGCTATATTCCCAGCAGATAATAACAATTAAAAAACAAAAGACAGATTTGGATTTTTGTGGCAGGGATATGAGATTAATCTTGATAAAAAGTGTTTGACAAATGCTTTTACTTCAGATTTGAAGCTTTACTGAAAAATATACAACTATAAGGCAGATTCAAGGACAAGTTGGGACTTAGGCTAATCATCAGTTAAACACCTGTCACAAAATGCCTGCCATGTAAAGGGAACTGTATGGTATATATTGTATGAAAAAATCTGAAGACCTTGAATATTTTATTTTATTTTAATTTTTGGTTTTTTGAGATGGGGTCTTGCTATGCAATTCAGGCTGACCTTGAACTCACTTTGTAGCCCAGACTAACCTCGAACTCCTACCTCAGTCTCCTGAGTGCTGGAATTAGAGGTGTGTGCCACCACACCTGTCTCCAGGGTCCTTTTAATTGTTAAAAATTTTCCCCATTGTTACAGTCAAATAAAACTTGAAACTTAAAATACAATTTTTAAAAAATTTCAGAAATCAAATCTGAACAAGAATTCAAAATTAAAATAAGGTGGTTTCTTCAAACCTAAAAAATAGACATTAATGTTTACAGACACACAAAAATAGTTCACTTTATGCTGTGTTATCTTAAATTACTAGCATATGACATAGGAAAAAATTGAGTGACAATTTTTGACTATTTTGTTTTGTTCAAATCACCAGTAAGGCTGAACCCATGTCTCCTTTTTACTTATTTAGAACAGGAACTCAGAATGGTCATGTCGATGGCTAAACATTGAGAGATTATCATTTTTCTGATTGAAGACTCATGTAGCAGTGAATGGCTAGCAGAAGAGATGGAGAACTATGGGTTATGTGTTAAAGGCTTGATGTCTAACCTATGGCACTATTGGCCTGTGATGGAACCTTTACAAGGTGAGGCCTAGAGGGTATGCCCTTAAAAAGGATATCAGGACCCTGCCTCTTCCAATTCCTTTCTTTGCTTCCTCCACTGTGATGAGTTGAAGAAGTTTCCTCTGCCATGTGATCCACCATTATGTACACCTGATACCAAGGTCCAAAGCAATAGACCAACCAACCATGAATGGAAATCTCTGAAATCTTGAGCCAGTGTACAGTTTGTCTCCAAGTTTAGCCATCCAGGTAGTCAGAGGTCCTTCAGTCATGCTCCAGGGGGCTTGGGTACTGTTTGAACTGGTGACAGACCTTGACATTATTCATCTGGTGCTGGTTTTTCAGCATACAGAATGCAAGAGTTATGGAGTCATGGAGGCTTCCATCCAGATTTCAAAGTAAGATCTGGTGTGCTAGGCTATGTGCCCTTTGAGAAGGTGAAGCACAAATTGTGAAGGTGAAGTCTAAAGAGAAGTACAGAATTCAGGATGCCAGAGATGCCAAAACATGTGGAACATTTGCTAAGGAAAGCCACAGGCTGCGAGTGGAACCAGCCCAAAAGAGAGGCCACATGGACTGCAACTGACAATGCTGTTGTGGTGGGATTGCCCAGGTCCTTTAGAGTTAATGTTTGACCACAACCTGCTCCAGATTTTAGATCTGGAACTGCAGGGTCTAATGTATGCCTTTGGTTTTTGGTCTGATTACATTCTTGTCCTCTATTACTCCATTTTGGAATGGCAATATTGTCCCATTGTACCCTGGAAAATTTTAGATTTCCTTTTGATTTTTTCAGTTTCCCAGCTAAGAGTTTGCCTTGAGTCTCAGAGGAGACATTTCAGTTATGTGGGAACTGTTGAGATTTGGGTGACTGTTAGAGATGGATTAAGTACATTTTGTGTGAGATGAGCACGAACCTTTTAGCTTTAAAATGTACCCCCGAAGTCTCATGTGTACATGTGAAACCTGGTTAGAAGAGGTGGGTTATTAGGAGTATAATCTAGAGGGATGAGTTTTTGTCTTTCACTCACTTTTCTCTGTGATTTCTGGCTGCCATGGGTTGAATAGATACCATAATGGTAATGAAAATATTAAGAGATAGAAAGAAGCAGTAATTGTGTCTGGAATTGGCTGAAGATAATGAATAATAAGTAATGATTATCTTCAGGGTCTTCAGATTCCTTCATATATATATATATATATATATATATATATATATATATATATATATATATATATTTTTTTTTTTTTTTTCTCATACTGTGCCCTTTACATGATAGACATTTTGACCGATAATTTCCTTAAGGGCAGGTAGCCTAGATATAAATAAGAGGCAGAAAGGGGATTGCTGCTTGTGGTTTGCTGCTTTGCTTCTTCACTAGTTTTCTGCCTTCTTCCTACCATAAACTGTTTCTTCTGTCCAGTGTCCTGCTGCCACACCACTCTGCCTGGGAGCCAGCCAACTATGAATTGAAACCTCTACAAACTGTGAGCTGAAATAAACTTTTCCTCCTTTAACTTGTGGAGTTGGGTGTTTTATTTCAGCAATGAGAAAACTAATACAGATTTGGTGTTAAAAGTGCGGTCATTGCTATGACTGTACCTGGCCATGTGGTTCAGTGGCCTTTGGAATTAGCTTGTGGGAAAAGTTTGGAAAGTTTTGGAGATTCCAGAAGAAGAAGCAACCCTGGAACACGTTAATCTGTAGTTGGTGCGAGATTCTGGTCAAAGTGAAGAAGACCTGAATGCAGACAGAAATATTGCTAATAATGGCTAGGGTCTAGAAATTTCTGCTGTGAAGAAGGACTACATTGGTTGTTGAACTCCTGATAACTGTGTTATGCCTTTGTGTAAAGTTTGTTTGCATTTTGTTCATGTCTAGAGACTTTGCCTGAAACTAAGGGTGATGTACTAATGAATTTTGCAGAAGAAAATTTAAGCACTCTAATGCTGAAGAGGTAACATGTCTACTATCTGGGGTTTTTAGCGAGATCTATATTGAGAATTGACAGCAAAGAGCTCAGCAGACTGATTTAAAATGTTGTGAGTTTGGCTAGAAAGGAAACTCCAGTAAAGCTGTGGACTGCAAAGATAGAGTAGAAGAAACTCAGAAGAAAAGATGGAAAAGATGGCCTGAGGACATAACAAGATGGAAAAGATGGCCTGAGGACTTTACCCTTTGCAGCCTCAAGGTTGCAAAGGTGAAGGAATTTGTTTTGAGAGGAGAGCTACAAAGAAGACAAGATGGCGGACTGGTAGGTAGCAGGAGAGAGACCCTCTCTGAGACAGACAGCTCAAATGCCAGAAGAAAACACCATGGAGAGACCCAAACAGAGAGAGATGGACTCTCACAACCCACAAAGAAACTAAAGCGCAAAAGACTGCTCGAATATGAGGTCCTGGGGCTACTATTAGTGAAGATAAGATCAGTGAGCAAGGTGCCCTCCTCAAGCCGCCTGAATCCCTACCCGACCTGAACAAGCAATCTGCCCGTAAGCGACTGGCTTGAGCCGCTGGAGTGCGGAGCTGAACAGCCCTGATGCAGCTTGCCAGGACCAGCTCTGCACATGACCCACCCAGAGGCACCGTGAATTCCCACCGTAGCCCCGCTGAAGTTGGAGGTCGGGGAGCCCAGCAGTTCTCGGGGACGTGGTGAGTGATAGGAATAAGACCCTCCCATGGGAAAGGGGAAACCGACTGGATGACATGTTGGATTTGGGCAGGACAGCCCTAACTCCATAAGGAAGTGGCTTCAGCTGGTTGCTCCCCTCACCGAGCAGATTAGTGGAATCTGCTTGGACTAGGCCGTGCCCCTGAGATCAGTGCACACTGACGCAGTGAAGGCCTGCAAAGGTTGACAGGCCCAGAAGGGAGGAGATAGGGCACACTGCCTGAGGGTGAACTCTAATCTCTGAAAACCTATTGAAGAGGGCTAAAGCTCCTAGCCTGCACCCTCTAGAGGAGCCTTAACCAACAAGAAAAGGGCCTGGGAATTACACTGTACACTTGTATGGAAGGAACCAAAAACATGACGAAAGGGAGAAATAAGAAAACACTCCCGGCCCCCAACCCTGAGAACATTGATCCAGGAGAGGTACATACAAAAGAGATTGAGGGCAGCAAAAATGCAACATCAAACACAGCATTAGCGGACATAAAGAGATATCTCCAGGACCTCATAAGCGGGACCAAAACTGAAATATTAATTCAAATTAAATAAGAGATAAGTAGATTAATAAAAGAAGGGCTGGGCACCTCTCAAGAAGACACAGACAGAAGAATGGAGGAACACAAATGGAGAGAAAAATTTAATGAAGAATTCAGGAAAAACCTAGAATTCATGAAACAGATTCAAAGAGATTATCAGGAAACTAAAGACT